>LXGT01000251.1:0-46311 GCA_001640655.1 Endoconidiophora laricicola | reverse complement strand
GCCACTGCTGGCGCTGCTATACGAACCGAATGCGGGCCTTGATCTGCGAAGTGGCATATAAACAATAAAACTATCATTATCGTCATCAGTTCTCGGATTACCTATAGTCCTTTTTTTTGGTCTTTTCCAAAGCGAGACCACTTGCCATAGTTCCCTTTACGCTTCTCCCAAGGCTTTGACATTAGCGCCTTGTGTTGTACCTTCCAAACCGGCTCCGCCATCTCGATGTAAGTCTTGCCAAATTCCTCCAAACACTCTGCAGCCTTGTTCTCTTCCAAATGTTAAACAGCCCTGTATTTTAATTCGTCACAGTTGTTTATGACTAGTTGCCGCCAATTATCTTTGCAGTTCTCTACAAACGCTCTAGCCTCAACGCTATCACTGCGTACGTTCTTAGCAACGAGGTAAAACGAGCTCTTGATCATGTATGCTTGTTTAGGCTTATAGAGATGCACATCTGCAAACTGGCTAAGTTGATAGACGCACAATAGTGTCGCACTGGATGATGATCGATGCATCAGACACACCATAGTCCCGCCAGGGCGTACTCTCTCAAGGCCAAGGCCAAGTTGCACGAGGTCTAGACGCCAGCTCTTGTGGTACTGACGCCAGTCTGCACGGTACTCCATGTGCTCCGCGAGGGCCTTGCCATCACAGATGACAAGGTCGAAGTCGACATCTTCAGGATCAAAAGCCATGGTCCAGCGGAATGTAGCTATCTGATCAGAGATGTTTTTGCTGGCGATGTCTTCTACTCGCAGTCCCATGTCGTACGCAAATAAATTTATGTCTTCAAATTTGAGCTTCGCCGAAGCTGTATTTTCCATCAGAAGAACCTCATGTCCGCCAAGGGCTCGTGGCAACGTACGTGAAAGCTGTCACTTGTACCGGGAAGTTATTTTGAGTGTTGTCGCGAACGAATGAGAAGCGATCACTGTACCTTTGAAGGGTGTATTCGATAAACCCTCCTGGAGCCATGCAGAAATCTAAGACCTTGGGCGTATAGTCCTCTTGGGATATGGGTAAAAAGAATGCGCCGGTTTTACGGTCAATTTCTTGGCCGGTTTTTATCATGAGATTGACAGACTATAGCATACTCTTGTTGGCGGGTTCGCGGCCTGCTTTGCATGATTCTCGAAATAGGTATCGGCCCTTTTGTCATCCTTGATCTATGTTATAAGAGCAGCATGATTAATTAGTTTATATCTTTTTCTTTTTATATATTATGTATAGCTTACAACAGTGCATGTCTGAATAAAATCTCGGTATACTTGGGAATGCTCCGTGAAGAAATCCCTTATCTGCTTCTGGGCGTCGCTCGAAGCAGCCTTGTATAACTCCATCTCCTCACGATCTTTCTTTCTCGAACACTCGGTGACAGCAGTTGACTCACTATCGTCAGAGTTGACATTGGCCAGGGCATCCCATGGGCTGTCTCCGGCCTTGGGCATGGTTGGGGTGACGGACTTAAGGCTGAACATATTGAGGGAGCACTGAAGCAGTATTGCTCTATGTCGCATAATAAAAGTGTAAGAAGTGTGATTCAAACTATAAACGCCTTGTTTATATATTCATCCTGTTGTTAATACTGTGTAAATACTAGTAGGCCTCTTGCATGAGTGCTTGACAAGCATGAAGGCATCAATTTTACTCAGACCACTTAATTGTCTATCTGTATATGCAAGCGGCACACCATCAAAGGAGTGAGCGAGACTACTTTTCTTGGATTGGGCACGAAATCAGGCCAACTGTGCTGCAGTTGACTGCCTTATCATGTTGTGGGCCTGCCATTGGTTCATCTCATGACACAAACAACAAACTGTATCACATTTTTAAGCCTTATTAGAAGATGACTATGATAGATCAACTGTCTCGTGCCTATTTTATTCACACCAGAATCACATGTTTAAGTCAAGTTGCATCTGCAGTCAAATGAGAATCACCAGCCAAAATGACAAAATACAGAGTGAAGCACACATGCTACTCAGATGTGTCATCATTGAAACAAAGCCACTGACATGACTGACGGTTGCATATACTAGAAGCAAGTATTTGTTGTCTAGGTATATAGGGCTATATATGTTTATCTTCTATTGCATATTAGCTTACAGATGCTACATAATGGCTATGGCTATAGCAGCCTAAATTCAAGTAGAGTGAAGGGATGGTTCAGCTAATAGAAAGATATTCGAATAGACAGGTTTCGGTAGTTATCGTTGTGGAATGTCGTCGACTCCCTCGTGATTGCTCTACTAGTAACAAACTGATCCTCAGTGGGTAAATCACGTTCTCATTCCGCCCGATAGTATTGAAGTACTGTAGTATTTCAAGCTGGGTATCTGCTCTCATTGAAGCTACGCGAGGCGACAATCATTTATACTCTGTTCTTAGACAACTGTGATCAAGGCTTCCTCAAATTATTTATATTACACATAGTTTCGTACTAACATAATGATGTTCCTCTCGTTCTTCTTCGCCTTTTTGGCCACAGCGGCCAGTGCAAAGCCAATAGTGACGCCGAGTCGCCGTGATTCCGATGTCAAATGGTCGTTAGACCGCACACAGGCCGGTGCTGACTATGTATTTGATGTCACCACAATAGAAAACTCGAGTTCCAAGGTTATCTTTGGCTATGCTTTGTCCGAGAAAGGTATGCAGTATCTCACCTATCTTATAAATCCTTATGAATGTATAAACCCTAACGAGTGCGCTTGGTTTCTTCTCTGTCTTTGACAAAGCGTATCAAGCTTCAATAAAGCATACCCAACAATCATCGACCTAGACGATATTGACTACCTTATATTTCTTCATTATTTTTCACATATCAGTGATCTGGCTGTCGACAAGAAATCGGGAACATTACTATGTCCTAGTCATGGAAAGATAGGGTTGCGGGCCATGCCTTGCGTCATCAATTATGTAATGTGATGGACTCTTTATGAATTTTATGCTTGGAATATGAAAGATAGCACTAGCTTTTATGCCATTTCATTTTAAGTCTCTGCACTTCATTTCTTCCTACGATAGCTAAAACTTCACGATAACAACGACCTCAGCGTTTGTATCTAGTACCGTTACCACTATCTCACAATGCAGAACACGCATAGCGTTCACGACGCCGTTTATACACAGCAACCGCCGTATCTAACCGCTCAGAGAGAGTGGGATCTCTGGGTATCTCGGTAACTGAATCGGGAATTGTCCGACAGATCGGGAAATAAAAAAGGCTTCACCTTCACACTGCCTTGCTACCAGTTCTTGGGCAAAGAGACTCAGGGTTTCTTTCCCCCCTTCTTCCTCACTATAATTGCAATAGTCCGGCCTGTATCATCTTCCTGCTGAAAGCAAGCCAGGTAAACGTAAATGCGTAAACTGTCGATTCTGAGCCATACCTGCTTCGTAATTGTCGTTAAACCTTGTTTGCCGGGGCATTTACAAATAGTAACCTATGAATCCCAGATGGATACTTCAAGAAGCAGACTCAAGCCTTTCTTCAGAGCGTCTCTTTGAAAAATCTACGTAACTTGCTAGGCTATCGATGGCTCGCTACCTGTAGAGGAATAACGTGGATTCACAGCAAGTACGTTAACCGCCGCTTTAATACCTATAAATCTGGTACAGCGAGCTTCGTGAGGTTATTCGATATATCGGCGGTCTGCCATTTTCTCTTTTCGCTTATTATTCAATTTTTTCTTTCTTCCCAAACTTAAATCATGGAAGATTATTTATTTCCTCTTACAACAATTTTTCGTGGACTAGGCCGATAGAATTCTGTAAATGGCTTGCTTCTCCCAGAGTCTTGATGCCTGCCATGAATGAAAAGCCAGGGAGTTTATCGAAATTAGGACAAAGGGCCCAACAATGCTGGCGCTCAGACCTGCCTTCTTTCATCTTTTGTTTCCTAGCTATAATTGATGAGGAGCAGAAACATGCAAAGTATCTATGCTCTTGATATAATATGGGCAGTGTATCGTTCGTTATATACGAATATTGGTGGTAGTCATCTATTAGGTTCCTATAAAAAACCACTATTTCCGTATGCTAATCATACTATATAGGTGAATCCTGAAGACTATGTGTTAATCTCCGTAGTATGGGTAGGGGAATATAGGTCTCATGATATGTGATAGCCTCAAAATATATCTCCGTGTATCGTGTAGGAGCTAGGGGGGATATTCATTTCGTTCCGCTTACGAGAATCTGAAGAATAGACCGTTGCCTCTCTCTCTCTCTGTGTGTGTGTGTGTGTGTATGTGTGTTTATTCTCATGATGAATAAGATCGACGATATCTTTACGATATACTACTACCACCTACTGACAAGGTACAAATACTCTAGAGGCTCTTGCGTGAATAAAGAGACCTACTTGATGACATTTTAGGCCCGGAAATTGGATTTTTGATATGGAGTAACATAAATCCTCTTCAATTCAATACTAAATTATAAGTGAACTATGATGAGACGCAGATTTATTACTTAGAGTTAATTCTTTCCTGCTTTCTATCTCGTTGTTTCATGTTTTGCCAGCCGACGACCGAGTTCGACTTAAGAATTTCGCGAAGATAGAGACGCCGATCTAAAACCCTCACAGGCTCAAGGGCTATACGTGTGTATAACAGGGGGAGGGGAGCATGACTACATCACATGAAGGACGCATACATAGTATAAACCCTACAAGAGAATGCTGTTTCCAGTGATGCCGCTGCAGCCGACATTCAGGGATCTAGTTCATTGTTAAACCACTTGATGGAGAAGGCTGGCCTGAAGGTTACGGCTAGCAATAGGAAGTGGGAGAGTGTTGGTGGCTTACAAGGACTAGGCATTGACAAATGCGTTCATGTGCCGATTGTTGATATCAGACTATCTGCGATTTACCAACTTGAATAGTATGGTTGTAGCCTAGAAACATGATCTATTTACTAACATACCAGTAGAATAGATTTGTGATCACAGAGAAGGTCCTATGCCTTAACACTAGACCTTCCATTAGCTACATAGATTACGTGAAGATGTTTGGTATTCTCCGAAATAGACAACACTGTACAGATAAGCAAGTTAGATAGATACCTCAAAACGCCAAGTTGACTGTCGTCTATATTGATACTTTATTTTCTTCGCCCGGTAGTGCCGTAGCAAATGGCTAGCAAAGTAAGCCCGAGTTACGAGTTACTTGAACACTATTTCGTGACCAGTTTGGAGGGTTATCTGATCGGCAAGTAAGCGAAAAGAGGCAAGTTGCAATGACGATCAAGGCTTCTACTATTAGTACTAGCAGTATATCGAGATAGCTAGTCAGACATCTAGACAAGGCTGGGGAAATTCGGAGGCGGGTAGTTATATAGCTCCGACCTAGTTAGAGATTAAAAGGCGATCTTCAAGGCAGTAAACAGGCAGCACAGTATCTATTAACAGAACCCTAGTTAGCGGTTCTCCATAGTCTTATTCTCCTTCTCATGGCCCTCAAGCTAGAAGCACTGTCTAAAGTAGTACTAATGCCACTGTGTGTAGAATGATATGCAGCTCAAAGTTACCTTTCTTTTTCCAACATATATCGGTTTTGAGCACCTTCAATCTTTCTAAATGACCCTTGTTAGCGAGTTTTCAAACCATGATGAACGCTTCCAAGCATGCACCGCTATGCCAAGACGTAAGATGTACATCCTTTCCTTATCTTGCTGACTCTCCCTCAACATGCGCTCCATCAACGATGATATTATGGAAACCAGCCAGTTGACTTGGTACTCTCAACCACTTCCTTCTTCTACATACATACAAACAAGCACGTAGGCGGACAGACAACTGAGATCTGCAAGCCTCTTTTCATTTTAACCCCGTCAGTCCATCATACGATGTCAGAACTATGGCTTCGGCACTTGTGGTCAGAAGTCAAGACGCATAGCGAGCGAGCGAGACAAGAC
Organism: Endoconidiophora laricicola; assembly: GCA_001640655.1. NCBI lineage: Eukaryota > Fungi > Ascomycota > Sordariomycetes > Microascales > Ceratocystidaceae > Endoconidiophora > Endoconidiophora laricicola. The sequence goes on along the minus strand of LXGT01000251.1, from coordinate 40,393 downwards.
AAGACAAGCCACAAGCCACAGAAAGACATTTGGAGACAGACTGTCTGGTCAATGTAGATGACAAAGCATACCAACATGCGTGTATGTGATATATGTATGTGCATGCTAACATGCATGGCATACCTAGATAACAACTAGAAACGAAGCTCAGGTTTTTTTTTCGACACGGGTACGAGGAAAAATCAGCCATGTAGGCTCTTCTCATAAGGAGACTTAGCAGAGGCACTGTAAATGGCGCTCATGGGTCAAGACATCAAGAATTATGAGCGACACAGTGATATTCAAAGAGTGTGGGGAGCGTTAACATTGGAACAAGTGAATAAAACGTGTTCTTAGTAGTCCAAGGATCGGGAAACGCAGGAGGAAGATTCGCAAGGAACCATGCAATGCAGACCAAGCACGATATCCGTAATTGATGATATCCACCAAGTGCTAGTACGTAGTATAATCCAAAGTAGCATCAGGAGTAGCATTACAAGTATAGTCCCTCCTCTGGAGAGCAAAATGGAACTACAGTAGCAGCTAATGCCCAACGTAGTAGTTCCCATGCGCTCCACTCTAAGCTGTATCTGTCGATGTAGTCAACCGGTAGACTATGAAACGATGATAACTGAGACACTATCTGAGTATATAGGTTAGGTAACCTAGTAGGACCACACAGCCTTCCTCTCCAATGATCGTCCATGGCAGATAGAGCACATTAGGAATATAGGAAGAATCACACCCAAAAAGTGCCTTTAAACCACCGGCGAAGCCTCGTCCCGTTGGAGCAAGTTGGACCTTGATTTATAAGAAGCATGGGATATGGATCGTGAAGAGGGATTCGAATACAACTGTAATTGTGATTGTATATTTAACGTTCAGATACAACTGTAACTGGACCCATCACTTGAGAAGCTCAGGATGGCCGTTAAACTGCAATCAGACCGTTGAAGCTAGGAACCACAGGTCATAACTAACAACTGTCAGGTGATTTCAAGGGGCTCTCTAGATAGATTCCTATCGAGGCTAAAGCTAACTGTTTGACAAAGCCACAACTAAGCATATACTACTTTATACGCCGTAGAAAACAGTAAAGAGTTGTTAAACGTTCATACTCCATTCTAGTCTTCTAATGTCCGAGCAATATTCGGCGAACAACACTAGGGCACCGTACGTTTGGGTCGCTGTTCTTTGGAACGACTCTACATTACGTGGTGAAGATCAATTGCGTAGTACTTGGCTTCGGTCTGAACGGAAAACATACCATTGAGCTAAGCTTCTGAAAAGATAGTGAGCATCAGCTTGAGGTCCTCCCGATATGGAGCCGTCCTTGGTCCATATCATATATACACTGCTGCTACTTATTATCTTATAGCTAGCCAGTGTTCATGTGATATCCTGGATGCCAAGAACATGCTCAACTAGACTTTTTTTTTCCAACTCGTGCTAAGACAAAATTGGTATATATATTACACGCGTTTCTTACAACAGATTTAGTAGAAATACTGCTGGAGCGGCCATGCCGAAACGCTCGCTAAAAGACAGACACACGGCTTACTAAATACGGGCTAGACAGCTACAGCTTTGCTTTAGTACTATATAGGCCACCAAGATTCCTTGTCAGTTTTCAACATTTTGCCGCCCATACTGACCAGCGGAAATCCAAGTCTCAGGATCTTCGGGTAGCTTATAGTGCTTTCACTTGTTTTAACAGACTAAATCTGATTGCTCAGCTTGAACGGTTTCTGGCCGGACTCACTACTAGTCTCGTTTTTGCCTAGATTTTGAAGCTAGCCTGCGGGAAGGCAAAGTCTTTCCTGCAAAGAAGTACAGCAAAACAGGGACGGGACACTACTCTAACCGAGGACGCAACATCAAGGAAGAACCCTGACATGTTGCAACGTCTTTAATCCACAGTTGACTTCGTGAGTATCTACACACAAGGTCAGCGATGTATCCACTGTCTATACCATCAAGTCTCTGACAAGTTGTATCAAATTACCTCATTGTGAAGCCCTCCCTGTTAGTGTCGGCTAAAGTCGTCCTGTTTGGCTGACCTATTTATGGCGCAGAGCGCGCTTACCTTTGCAGCAAGTAGTCTACATGCGAGAGATTGAATATGTTGCATCAGTGATCACCAGGTGTGTCATCCCTGGAGACCACGACTTCTATTCGCCAAACTGCAGGCAGTGGCGTAGAAGGATCCTGTTTTCATCTCGTTTACTTTCACAGGGCCGACGGTGTCCGTAAAATGCCAACGAGAAACTCCGCGTCCTACCTGTGTTTTTCTTGTTGGCATACAACAAGACTACAGGTTATCTTAGTTCATATACGTTGTCCGCTCAAGTGCCGATTCCCGAAGTCTCCTGTAGGACGTCCTACAGGACGCTATCTTTGTGTAGATAGAGCGGAAACGTTGCGTAATGCGCTATCCTAAGACTACCGCTATGTACTATAGTAGCTAGATCTGTTTTTATTATATTCCTCGACAAGCTGGATACATGAGAGATAAAAAGTAAAGAGAGCTAAATAAGACTCTAGGAGTCATCACCAAGCGGGACCCTCAAAGGTAAGGAGGCCTTGTCAAGATAGTTAGGTAATCCGCCTTAGCAGCGGACTATCATGCTACCATGGCACTAAATTTACGACACTACCAGTTTCTTTAGATGCAGGACCTTTTACTTAGTTTCCAGCTTTGTCAAAATGTAGAAGATTTTGAATCTTGTTCGTTCAATAAGATTATATTGGCAAGTTCCAGTGCGTTATCTGATGGGATCGAAACGGAGGCAAGGGCGTGAAACGCAGACCTCATCCTGTTGCCGCCGTTTTGTCATGTTTTATTTATAATCGCCGGAAACAGAACTTGATCAACTTCTAGAAAAAGACTCACTAAATGTTTCTCTTGAGACAAAGCTAGCATCAAACGGCCATCGCCTTAGTAAGCGAATTCTTATTCAAAGACTAGCTCTATTCGCATCACAAGATATATCGCATGGTTTTCCATATCCGTCTCAAGGTTCTGGCACTGACATTTCGAAAAGGTATGTCCCGTATGTATAGTTATAGTCAGACAAAACTACGTCAGGTAGCCCTTGACAAGCTCCCAAGAAAAAACGGCATAGCTCCGTTTTGCTAGACCAGGTAACGCTTTGCCCTCCGTTCCATAACAGACTACTATGTTCTCTTTTTTTTTCCAGTCCTACCATCATCGGCGACTTTCAAGGGAACAAGCTACGCGTTTTTGGCGTGTATCTCGCTACATCGACACCCACTTATCAAGTAAGTAATTCTTACTATATATGTGTTCACACAGATCGTCGGCTAAGCCTTCGAAATAAGAAGGCCAAAAGGTCGAGGTTGAAGACCCCGTGCCACTCCTTCCGACTGAGTACGAGCCTGTCCATCCACGGCCAATATAACAAGTCAGTTCTCTGTATATGAAAGACAATTATAAATGATACCTTGACTTACATGTGGCTATTCAAACAGCAAGCATCATCATATCATGGTGCATATAGTGTCATCTTCAGGAGTGATTACCTGCCAATAGCACATACGATATCATTCTTTAAGGGGTGTGTGTTGGCCATTACCTGCAGCTAATAACTATATATGGATATAATAGGGTCGTTGTCAGCAACTACTAGTAAATCAATAATTCTATGGGCGTCCCGGAAAATTGGACACAGGATTACCAAATATGGGTTGTTTATTAAGCCCGAGCTTTCAAGTTCATCCACCCGAGCGCTTGGGCCGTATACTCAGTAGTTAAAAAATAGCTTTGCTTCAAACCCAAGGTTAAAGCTATATGGAGTCACGAAGAAAGACTGTCGTTGACATCTTGATTTCCAATATACATCATACCGAGAAAGTTGTCGTTTCACTCGCTTCGGTCACTTGCGGCTTAGATGGAGAAGCATAACACTCTAAAAATTCATGCATGGTCTTACTTATCAGCTTCTGTCGTTCAAGCGGGTTGTTTGATTAGCGGACGAGAGCCCTGCGTATATGCCGGAGTATTTTTTTGTTACTGTTATACCAATGGGCTAACTACAACCTATCTCCGCACCGCCAACTATCTGCTGTTACAGTGCCCTAGGGGTATGAGACTCTGTGTATGATTTGTAGTATAAGCAAGTGGCATAAGACCAATGATACATGATGATGTCTGCATTTAGTGGTCTAGAATGTGCGCATCTGCGTGTCAAGTAATATAAAATTTATAAAAACTCACGCATAGCAATGCGGTCTATGTGACATGTCAGGCACACAATGAGTGTAGTTAAGCGGTGTCATCGTCGTTGTCGGTCACCGTATAATATGAAACTAATCCCAACCCCGTGTCTTGGCTTATTCTCTTAGCTCCCTTGTTACTAAGTTCTCATCAGTCCTCCCTCTCTTACTCTGACAAACACAGGTGACCTTGGCCCAAACAGGCCTGTGCCAGATTCGGAAGTTTTGTTATTCGTCTCGCTGCCCTTTTGCCACATTGTGAATCGGACGTTATGGACAGTTGTGGAGAAGTGATCGTCCAAACACGAAAATCAAATAGGAAGTAAAAATCACTTAAATAGTTACTCACGATGGCTTTATCTTGCAGGCTCGCTCGCTTATGATGTTCATGGTATGTTCTAGTGTGCATATTGGCAAGGGACCATCATGAGAAAGTGCGAGCGCCAAGAACTCGGTCAAGACTAGGCTCAGAGGTATGATGTGCGGACAGACAACGACTCGACTGCCTGTCTAGGGGCCTAAAGTTGTGCCTGGTAGAGGGCGGGAGGTCTGTATGTGTACATGTATGTCGATGCATCTGTCCATAAAGTATGCAAGCTTGTGCAGTTGTATCAGTAACATTGCAGGTGCTTACATGTTGGGACATAGCCAGCAACAACCTCAAGCGTCATGTATCATGTTTTTAACGCCTACTCAAGGCCTCGGCTAGTTGCCAACCGATCTATCATCTTGCCCACCGTGGAAGCCTAGCCAATCATTTTTTATGTATTGCGACATAATGAGAAAAGACCGGGATTCTATCACTGTGTTGCTGGATATAGGTTTACTAGTCTTAGTTATGTCTCTCTTTCCCCACCTGTATACATAGTGTATACATACGAATACAACTGGTGTAATAAATGTCATATTCCTGTCGGAGTCGCATGCAGAGACAACTTTCAAGTATAACTCCCAAACAGGGAGCGGTGGATTATTGTTATGACTATGCTTGGAGACACCTTAGAAAGAAGAATATTCATAGAAGCCGCGTAATCTTCGGCCACCTCAGTTTGTGGTGTCCCTTGCTTGCATTTGTCAGTATGCGACCTTCTAACAGCCTTGGCCGGCCGTGCAGACATACAGTCACTCTCACCGGCCGTCTCCAACCGCTTTTCTCGGGGGAGCACTCAACCCTGATGGCAGGCTTCGAGCCTTTGATCGACAAGACACGGCAGTAGGACCAAGGGTAGTTTTCCTTTCTATTTCCTTTTTTCTATTTTTTATCGACTTACTACATAGCTTAGCAAGGGTAGCCTAACTGAGGGTGAAAGATTCAACCTGTAGACGAGTAGTTTAATACTAGCTGTGATTGTTGAGACTATATAGCAAGGCACATTACGTGCGTGAACTGCTACGCCGCTGGGCATATTCTTATTCTTCTTACCTAGTCAGCACAACCCTTAGTTAGTCCTCCATGTAATGATCATCGCGTTTTATTGTTCAGGTGGCTGTGAGTAAATATTGCATGAATAACGTGTTAATCACGTACCGTTGTTTTTTTTTTTTTTCTTTTCTTGGATCTTTAATATGGGGAAAAGACTGGCCATGGCCGTCACTTTTGAGTTACATCATATTAAGAAATAAGTAGGAAAAGCACTAGTTCGATGCACGTAGATGTGAATGGAAGCAGAGCCAAGAGAATCGCTCTGATAACTACAGACCACTTTTGAGCAAGTAGCGTCGTAGCAATGAAGGGCATTGTCTACTAATGTAGGCTGACGGGTATACACAACATAATTGAGGTACCATTGGAGTAGCATTGTCGGTCGTTGCTAAGTACTTACGGGCATGATGTGCTGGCTAGTCACCGGCTGTTGTGAGTTCTGGGGCTGAGTATATTATTTTTTCTCGCTTTTTGTGACCTAGGAAAGGTCCGATGAACTGCATATCTCGGCCGCTAAGAAAGAAAAGCTAGAAATAAGAGTGGCAGGTTTTCTTTTTCTGCTATATGTCGATTCTGGGGTCAACATAATGTGATAGATGATCAGCAAGGTATCCCTCCCCCCTCCCCCCATGGCAACTAGTATGTCAGTATTATTGCGCAAGCCTCGATCGTTTAAACTTGGCCTGTCTTTTCAAATGAAAGAATTTAAGCACTGACTTTGTGGGCGCTGCTGTCAACTTCCTACGGTTTTAGCTTTACGTTTTGTCTATTTACTACTTTTGCGAGTAAGAGAACACAATGTTGCATTGCGAGGGTTTGAAAAGAGTCCGTGTGTTGCCGGCCTAGCCTGAAATCCACGGCAACTAACGACCATTATATTCGGATCGTACATGTAAGATACACGCATGCCTTGCTCTTTTAGCAGGTTTTCTTTAGCGAAGGACAGGTCTTGATTTGTCTGTCAGGGAATGTCTGAGTTGGCCTGTTATCTGCTGTTTGTTCATCTGGATGAGAGAGGCAGTTATGCCTAATCAAGATGGTTAGATAAGAAAAGAATGTAAGAAAGAGGGTATCTTTAGAATTGTGCTATTGTCAAGGCAGAATGGAGAAGAACTCGAGACAAGGGTTTACGGCTGACCTACATTCCTAACCGCTAAATTATCGTTGTCCTGGATTTGGTTCAGAGGTAGATCAGAAACATAGACAGAAGAGGAGACAGAGAACACAGCTTAAAGCGTATCATGATGACACTATAGATGATAAGACGCACGTTTTAGCTTCTAGACCATCGTGAGGAATCATCCTTCCCTTTACTAGCAAACTGACCAAAGTAGCTACTACTAGACTAGATAGTGACAATAGTAGCTAGTGCTATCTTCCCCTCTCTGTCGTTCTTTGTAATACCCTTGTCATCTATCCTCCCACGTTTCGGGTCGAGTCGATTCGAGGACCTGTGCGGAGCGAACTCACAATTAAAGGCAAGAGAAGCACCGAAGGAAGGAGTGGCCTATTGAGGAACACTAAGATATCTATCGCAATCAATGATTCAGTCGGCATAGCAGTTATTTCGGCATCTTCTTCGGCGTAGTTCTAAGTACTAGGGACGGAACATGAACATATGGTATGTTGAAGGAATAACGTCTTAGACCGAGATAGGCTGACTGGCGGATTGTTTGTCTTGGCCTGTTCCTGGCTTAGCGTTGTTCATCCCTATCAATACGGCAAGATATCTCTACCTAAGTCTGGGCATATATGTAAGCCATCATATACATAAGTACCTTAGTAGGTCCCTATTCGCTTGGGTGGCAAGGCGATATGATACAGCGAGCTGCTTGGAGAAAACTTCGAGAATTGATTCTCCCATTGAATAGAGAAGTAGAACGGGTGGACTGTCTCCACTGGTCTTCATATCTAGATCCTGGGCCACCAGGAACGCCATCGTAGTCAAAGTAGCAACTGCAAGTTGCAGCACGAGAAAGGTTACAGTCGCATTGCATAAATTGTCAGCGAAGGTCTCTTCGAATTAGCAATGCAGATGTTGTATTTAGTCCTTTAAACCAGCCCAAAGAGTATATCAAAGTATAAGATTTGGAGGAGTAAGTCTCTATCATGAGAAGAACGAGGCTTCCGTGTTATGTCGGACTAACGGTTCCTTCGAACTCAAATGGCCGAAGCTAGAACTGAAAATCCATAGTAGACGAGGCTTGGCTACAATGCGACGAGATGTGCGGTGGCTTGGTTTACCTGGTGATGCTATCTTCTTCCCGACTTCATTCGATATATGTCATCGAAGAAGCCACTCCGTATACTCTTTATATTCTCAGGAATGTGAAACGGGAAGTGACCACAAGGTAAAATATACAGTCTCAAACATATTGCAGCCCTAACTAACAAAAGAATAATCATGCCTTGGTCTTGGGTTTTTCTCTTAGCTTGATTTGTAGTTTCCGAGCCCATTTGTATCATTATTATCTTGATTCCTCTCCTGTTTAGAACTGAGGAGGAAAGGGAGCGCGCTTGTATGGCTTAAAGCTTGAATTAAACCTCTGCTAAGAGTAAGTGAGTGCTGTGTGGGTTAAACACGGCAGGTCTAATGCTACGAGAGGTTAGTGGACAAACACTATGAGTGTGATGAGGTGTAGAAGAGGTTTTACTACCTGTCTAGCTAAGCGCTAGGTTATCGCATGCCAAATGGCTGAGTTCCTTTCAGGACCTAGAGCTAGGCATGTACATTTAGTTGCATTCTGATGAGACAACATCAAGCTGGTATACTGTTGTGGCTTGGAAAGCCATCCCAGACCTGTACTAACAAATAGACTGCTACTATGATTGTTATCTTAGTGAAAAAAAATCTGGCTGCTCACCTCATCGGGGATGCTATGCATGCTATGCCTGTCACCGCATTAGACGTCAAAAGGCGAACCAAGCGACTACAATATAGGCGCTAGTCATATCGCCTGGCCGTCTAGCCCAGCGATTATATGACGGTGGCGCTCGCGGGGGGTCTCTTAATGGTTGGTTGGATAGACTAAAAGTAACGGCAATTGCTAACACATCGAGTTGCTTTGGCTAGACTGGCAACAGATTAGCAGTAAAAGCCCATTCCTTACTCCAATCTCAACAGCGGCATATGTTAAAAGGAAGCATGGCAAGACAAATACAAAACGAGAATACGGGAGAATGGGCCGTCATGATACCATAGAGTTCCTTCAGTCTCTTTGTTATTCTTGCTGTGGAAGAACACGCAGCAAGGAAGCCAAGCTAAATACTGACCAGTCACTCGTTGACCTGTATCATGTGTTACTTGTCCCTCCTTTACAGGCTGTTTTTCAGAAGCCACGTCTCATCAAGCACAAAAAAAATTAGCCCAGTATATATGGAAGAAATCAAATACATGTGCCTTGTTTCCGGATATCATAAACTCCGGTGCGTTTTATTCGGCTCCGGGCATATATATGACAATACGGCCGCTTGTTATGCAGTCAGTCAAACGCCCTGTTCTATATATATATACTACTGTCGTTGAACAATAGTGAGCTGATTTTTCTCTGGTACCGATCCTGTTGGTTCTCTATTTCTCACAATATATGATATCACAATATGAAATAAGAATCAGGCAGACGGTACAAGTAATTTGTCATGTTTCTCATGCCAAATGTAAAAGTCTTTTTTTTCAGTGTGGTCTTGCTCGAGGCCAGGATCTCACCGAGTATTCAGATATATGTGCCGAGAACATGCCTGTGAGAACCATGGTCAGTCGACCAACAACCCGTAGATTGTATATACTTTGGCTTGTATTGTTGATCGGCGATAGGGTATAGAACATAGCGTCTCATCGTGAGCGTCGATATTTGCTGTTTGTTTTATACTTGCCATTTTGTAGTCACGGGGACTTGGAAGGTCTGTATTGCCGTAGCAGCAATCATATATGCCTTGTATGGCGAATGATTGTTTGTATCAATCTAAAAGTCCCCATGATAAAGCCCGTATATAGACTGTTTATCTGCTTATACTCGGACCCAACCCTAGCATGATGCTATTCCCGTGTTCTGTCCCTTAGCGAAGAACGACAAAACATAATCCAACTGTAACGCTAAGAGCAATTGGCGATTAGACAAAAGAAAAGTAGTCAGCTTGATACGACATTGTCCATGATCGCAAGCTCACTGCTGATGATATGAGATGCAGGCGCCCCTGGCATCATGACATCGTAGCTACTAATAGTCTTTCGTAGTCGGTTGATGAGGTAGCCTGAACAGCGTTAGCCTAGCCTGGCCTGAACCAGCTAAATAGCATGTCTTTATTTCTTTCTACCAACTGCTAACTGTCAGCGAGATTCTAGTTGAGAGCGAAATATTTCGGGCATGTCAATCTATTTCCAGATTGAAGATACTTCTTTTTACTAAAAGACATATTTAATCTAGCTATGTAGAAAACGAGAAAATGATTTTAGCTGATGGATTATCAAGAAAGGCAACACAAACGTTGCCCAGCTAGGCTTTTTTAGCGTCATACTTACGTCAGTACTAAGCTCTACTTGATAAGAAAGGGAAGGAAAACAAACAGAGAATGAGAGTCGCAGTGTATAGCAGTTAGCAGCAGCAACGGCAGCAATAAGAAAGAAGATGAAGACGAAGAAAGGCTATTTACAAGCCCTGATCTTACCATTGATGAGTATCTATTTGTAGCAGCAATTAAGCATGCAACGGCAGTACTTTGCGATTTCGTATGGGCGTCACGCTATAATCACGTTAACTGTACCAAGTAAACCATGTCCCACAACTATATAGTCTCAGATATCACTAGTGTTAGTAGCAGTATTGCTTGACTAAGCAACGTAGTTTGCGGCTTTTTTTCACATGCTTTGTTTTTTTTTCACAGCATTGTGAATCATCAATACTTGTTAGTATACAGCCTCATATGCACAGGACATCATTCTAGGCCCCCCCCCCCGGCCCCCTTGAAGAGACAGCCATGCCTGATAAGATCTTAAATCGTCTTCAGCTGGCGCAATAAAGTAGCAACCGCGAACCCAAGGTTGGCCAAGCTCGATACGGCCGTGACAGTGTATAATAAGTAAGTTAATGCAGCACTTGCCACATTTATACAAGTGATCCTCGTCGATATTACACACTCACTTACTCGGGCACTTTAGCAGCCGACATCCTGTAGAAATCATATACATGGGCGCATATACATGGGCGCGACGGACGACGAAGGCGTTGCTCTTTGACGCTTCATGGGTTCCCAGTCTAAGCATCCATAAGCTGATGCTGCTTTGTTCTTATCCCATTTCTCTGACCAAAAAAATATGAATGAAGGAATATAAACAAACTTAAACTGCCCAGCTAGAGCTTATGGTTCAAGGGGCCCTGGCTCTCAACATGGCCGAGTAGCCGCTTTCGGTTGATGAGCGAGAAGAAGAGACTGCCATATCAGAGAAGAGAAGAGAAAGGAATCGTAAAGCACGTTATACCTGGTACCGGAGCTAGAAGTACCCGCCGTTTGTCATTATTCACTCTCTTTCTCTTGTCGAGCTGATCAAGCTAAGCCTTGTAAATCCGCAACTATGCGGTTATTCCTAGATTAGCTTCCGTTTGGCACAAACGAAAGGTCGAGGAAGAAAGGGCCTGTTCCGTTCCTGTATCGTGGACGATCAAGTTTAGACTGTAGAAGAGCTAGTTAGTATGTGAATGGAGATTTGAATCAAAGTGGCATATCACTAGCCAGGTATTTCCCCCCAGTTTGGAATTTATTATTTTGGGTGACTACCAATGACTACTCAAAGCAGTAGTATTTGAAAAGTATGTTTGCCTGTCCAGCTACTGACCGGCTGGCCCTGGCTTCATGAATTTCAAAACAACTCAAACCGTCAAAACGCAAATGATATGCGACCTGAAATGTGCTGAAGTCATGCTACGCCGTTGTACGATCGTCCTTTGCCTATTTTTTTTCTCTTTGCTTCTTGGTCCTTACTTGGAAGAAAGAGGGGAAAAAGGAAATTCGGACATAGTAACGTAACAAAGTTTCCGATTGCTTTCAAGGGCTTAGTCGTCCTTTTTCCTGATTTGTTTGAGTGCTGATCGATCAAGAATCGAGTATCGTCGCACGTTTTCAGAGGCGAGAAAGGCGTATTTGGCATATCAAGCAAATATTAGATACAACGAGACTAGCCGTGCTGGCTCGTCCAGCAGTAATATCTAAGAGCCGAATATCACAACCTCAAGGCTAGCTTTTACTGCAATCGCGAACATCAATTAATATGGAGATATAGCCGCGCCAAGATATTGAGGGTTCACCTGTAAAATAAATTCTCAAATATGCTTTAGCGGTCAGGTTCAGCTGTCGTTGCAATATTGGGAGGCAATGCTTGCGTTCGGCTTGCGAAACTCAATCACAAAAGAGAAGGTGACAGAATGTTCTCACCTAACAACAAGAAGATAGAAGAAAGGCCTGTTTGCCTCTTGGAAAGATCATCGTCTGGTTAAAAACGCTCTATAAACGCTATTCTTCGTGTTCCAGCCTAAGGCGTTAACAATATAACCCTGGGCGCGGCATCGCTAGACCCTTGTACAACCAAAATTAATGCTTAGTCATCCCATAAACGCTGCGTTTTAACAGCTGAGATCCATTTTACATTTTCCGCATGAATTGTAATTTAGGGTTGTCTACACCTTAGAAGTAGATTTGGGTGACTTAACAGCTGTAGTTCAAGCTCCATTGCTTGCAAGGTAGTAGTGCCAAAAGAACCTTGTTTTGTCTATTTGTCTAGGACAGCGTCTTGAGCTCACTGAATTGATCTTCTCCGTTATATCTTGGCATTGCAAGCTAAACAGCTGCTCGAGTAAACTCAGGTCATAACAATGGGCGACTCTACATATATCAATCTCCAACGGTAGCATACGGGATCACTTCGTGGTCGTGCTACAATATAAGGTACATGTGGTTACTACATACATAGCTTTTCGTCTTAAACGAGAACCGGGACATAACGGTACAAACTCACCGTCTAAGTTTAGTGTATGGAGACTAAGTAACTTTATATTGACCTGTTCTTGGCCTAGACGATGATCTCTAGCCGTTATGAGCAACTCGCGCCTTTTGAAGGTAATCTCCCTGTAGATAGGTTGAAAGACATTTATGGGGCTGGACAGGCTTTACACCGCGCTGTTGCGGCGATGACTTATCACACGTTATCTAATTTACTTAGATATCTTGCTTATATCTTGTCACTATGTAGTAAGTATCCTTGATTGCCGTTTCCCTGTTGCGATATTACAGAAATAAGACCCCAAGAATCATTAACTGTATTGTTTCTTTTGAACTTACTAACGCCCATTATGTCTTATACTTTTGAAGAACTAAAGGGGGCTGCTCAAACTCTCTGAAAATGGCCCTAAATAGCCTCGCCGTCCATTTTAGTTATTACGCATGGTGTGCATAAGAATGTTTGTCCCGGTCTGACTAGCCACACATTTCCGAGAGTTAGATGAAGGCGAATCAACAGGCCGACCGACAACAACGACAGTCGCTGAACATGCGATCAGAAAACAGCCTTAATAATGGTCAGCTTTCAACTACACAAGAGGCGCACATCTAAAACGGCAAGTTGCATATTATTATCTGGCATATGGACATATAATATAGCACCAAAACTAAGGGGAAAAAAGTGGTAATTTAGTCTTATATCTGCGCCACTGTATTGCATCCATTCATTCAAAAGGACTCCCAAAACTATTGAACCGCTGACTATACTCAATAAGGCAATGATAGCCTAGATAGTCAGAGTTTATTGCCGCCATCCATCCCACTTACTTTGCTTCGATGGGTTTTTTGATAATTATATATACATATAGCCAAATTCTGTGCCTGGAGGCTGCTCAGCCTAGGAGACCGCCTTCATGCCAACGGGAGAGACACAGTAGTAAGCTAACACCACAGTACTTACTATCAACTTCCCCCCCCCCCCTGTAGGTAGATAGTAGGTTATACTAATAGACTTCATCGCAGAACACACTATGTTATTTCACATATCCTTTATCGTAGTAGCACATATGCTGAGAATGTAGCATTGCAACCCAACACAAATCGCGGTGAGCTAACTTATAAGTAGCAATCTGGTCATGTAAAAACGTGGCGCCGTTCACAGTCAAGCCAGCAGACCTCTTATTTCCGCCTTTCCCCCTTGGTGGCTTTACGGACGCGCAGGTTGAGTATCGATTGGTAGATAACCGATCGATTTTCTTCAATGCATTTACCAAATACGTGCCAGCCTCTATCGTAACCGCATGTCGTGCCAAGCTCGAGAATCCAGTCAAAATAGAGCTCCAGGAGCGTTTGTTTATACTATATTCTTTCCACAGTATTGTACTATAATAATAGCAAATACAGTGCTGAGAAGAGCCTGTACATATAACTGAAGATACAGGAAGAGCTAAAAATATACTGTTACATGACATTTTCGTATCTTTAGCTTGAAGAGCTATTACCTTCTGTGCCATTACCGCCTTAAGTGAGGCCCTATAGGCGTGCTTTGTGCTGTATGGCATGTGTTAATATTAGAAACTTCACAAATGCTTGGCTCCGGGTATTACTATAAACAGTGTCTAGCGTAACAACTATTGTCCTCAATATCGTTGTTTCACCGCCATCCTCTTCAGAGTTTACGATATATCTGATCTTAGCTCACACATTACAGCCTGTAAGTGCGTGTGTTTTGTTTTACTATTCGGCAGCCTAGACAATAAGATAGATACGTGTTTTCTTTTTTAGTTCTTGATAGTCGCTGTTCAAAGTAATATCTTGGGGCCAATGTACGATCGGACCAGTCTGAGATGCTTGCATATGCGGCGCGATATATGTATTCTAGCACAGCATACCAAGAGACATTCTGTTTAGTAAGAGTTGGTTCTGACTGGCCTCAAGGGTGGTCTGCGCCTCACGATGGAGGCTTATATGCGGTTAAGGTCAATATATAACACACTGCAGGATAACTACCAAGTTATTTTCTAAGCAAGCAAGGGCTAATTATATATGCACAGAGTTAGATGTGAACAACTATTCGACATAGGCTTACTCTTATTCTTACCCAACATATAAGAATAGCTTTATTATTACATATAGCGTATCCAGCAGACATAGACCAAGCCATTGCATTGCATTCTAGGCGTTAGGCTAACCATAGCCAAGACATCAGGCACCATATAGTTCAGCGTTCCAAGTGAAAAAAAATACAGGTCTCGTCAAGATTACCAGGCCGTTCGTATTTAGCAAGCCAGTCTGAACGAACTGTAATAGATACCGTAGACTGTCTGTCCGTCCAAATAGGAATGTATATGCACGAGCCTGCGCTCCTCATCCGAAGCCGCAGGTCTCGAGGAGATACGACTGTCATTTGCACGTTCCTCGGTCGATACCATGGAGTTAGTAGTTATCTCCACCTCCGATAAAGGCGGCGTTTGAAGTAAGAAGGGGAGAAAGTAGAAAGAGCCTTAACAGAAGGTTTTGAAGCTCTGTCAAGTAACCAACCTGGCGTCGATTGATTGCGTAGCAACGTAAATAGACGTGAAATAGACGCACACACACACAAAGTAGAAAGAAACCAACTAAAAATCTCTTCCTCCTTCACAAATTAACTAGCCCTCTAGCTAGACTAGAAACCAGAAGGGTAATTCTTACACGTTAAATCAAACACACCCCGTTACTTCCAAGCGACTTACTCACACATATATGTGGTGCCTGGGTCTAAAGTCTAGACGAGTCTAGCAGCCAGTAAAAATCCAAGTAGCAGCCTGTAGATTATCGCCTCTTATCCTGTGCTGAGGAGGAGTGTGATCGATCGCTTTGTGTCGTCTAAAGCATATTTTCTGCCATCCTCTCTGCGCCTCATTTCCTGGAGAAAAAATTGAGACTAAGTCTGGGCTGGTCTGTCAAGCTGTCTCCCCTTAGGGCTGGAAGAGGGGAAGGAAGTCCTGGAGTTGAAACAAAGAGCTTCAAACCCAGATATCCCTGTACGAGCTCTGACCGCCTTCAGTTTTCCTTCTTTATCCTTTTGCTACTATATGCCAACAGTAGAATTGTATTCGTATCAGTAGGTAGGTCAAGTTCCCACTGTAACTCTACCGTCAAACTATCTAGTTTTAGGTCACCCTGCACACCCTAAGAAACACAACACAAAGGCCCCAAAGGAGATATCTCCGATGATTCACCTGAGGAAACCGAAAGATCTTGAAAGGCCAGGCGGGGCTACTAGTTCTGGAATAGCTGACATCATCGTGGCTCAAAAACACTAACACCGAGGAGGCTGCTTGAAGAGGCCTTTAGTAATAAGAAATGGCTCGTTTTCGTGCCACAAGGCATGAAAACTTGGAAACTCGGCAAGATCGTGACAGACCCAGTCTTGTGACCTTGGGTGGTTTAAATCGTCTGTACTATATAGACAAGTTCAAAAACGCTTTGGACTTGAACTGCGCACTGACATCCCTCGAGTACAACCATAGCTCGATTTAGGGCTCTACGACGAGGATATAGCAAAGCCTTACAGAGCACAAAAATAATCATAGCAAACATTATTAGTCAGAGAGCTAGGAAGAGAAGCTCATAAGTAGCGCAAAGCCTGTAACGGCATCTGCGGGAGTAGATAGGAAGCCTCGACTTTAGACAAATGCAACATGCGCACAACTAATTAGTGCATGTTACCAGAAATATATGTAAATATAAGAGTTTTTTTTTGGTCGTATGCAAGAACTATCCACAAAGCCGGTTTCTTGCACTACAAAGACGAAGATATATATGACTTGAAAGGGGACTCTCCACGATACCAAGCAAGCGAGGCTATATATATTGCCCTGTCCGGCTTTTTGGTGTATATACAATTTGGGAATCAATTGCCGGGAAAGGGCCCAGGAGCCCGGTATATGTTGAAAGGGTGAGAGTAAGAAACTTCCCTATTTTGCCTCTGAGTCTTACGATTTCCGGCCTCTGAGTGTGAATCCAGTGCTTGGAACTAGTAGTACGTATGAATGTGCTAGTTACTACATATGATCGTGAAAACCCCCCCATGTTACTGCAGGAAATGGGCGTAGGCAGCAAGGAACATAAAGAAAAGAATAGGACAGAAAGCTTGATAGAGTTTTGCTTCACCGCCTCGCAATTACTTCCTCCTTTTCTTTTCCCTATGGATACAATCATATTTCTTGAACTTACTGATATCGGGTGTTGTAGATAACCACAAACAACCAACAACCTTGTTTCCAGTGCGTTCCAATGAGCCAATATCTCGCCGGTCTAGACCCGATGTTCTGGACGGAGTTAGCATCTAACATGTCAACAGAGCAAACTTCTAGTACGTGTATCCAAGACGATATTTTGGGTTCTGATCTGCAAAGAAAAGGATCATGTGATTGAAATTATAGCTTAATCTAGACCCCACAGCAAGCCAATTACTACACTATATAACATCGCTGTATAGCATGTCCAAGCACGATATCGCTTTTTGAGAACCCAAGGTACATGTAATGATTGAAAGGGAGCAGCCAACGTGGAAAGGACAGCCAGTGCGTTTTATAACCGTTCGATGAATCGAAGCCGAATCAATCCAGACCGTCGCGGAACTGTAGCATTAGTTTGGCAGAACTCGTTAAGAGCAAATCTAGTCAGTATCTTCATAGTTCTAGAAACTCAACAAGATTAGTAATTTGATAAATTGGAGGCAAACTAAGAAGGAAAATGCTACCATAATGTATGTAATTGGCCTAGCTGCACATGACCAACAGGTGGAATATCAAAGCGAACGAGGCCTTGAAAAAAAATTCAGCGTATAGCGGCGAGTCTTTGATGTAGTTGTTTCTTCTTCTTTTCCTTTGGCCACCAAGAAACCCAATGAAGACATGTGCATGTTAACGATGGAAGAACAAGGCAAAAGTAACGCCTAGTTGGTGGCTGAGAAAACAAAGACAAGTGAGAATAAGAAAATGAAGAATAAAATGATAAAATAAATTGAAGAAAAGGAAAGGAAAGATATCCCGCAAAAGAATTATATTCTCTTAAAATCCTTCTATCCCCCTCCTTTGGGTTTCATAAGGCGTAAGCTTCCAGCTCAATGGGCATAACACATTTACTTGGCCTTAACCAGCTTAGCTTCATACATTGGTAGGAGTAAATAATACAAGATTCTTGTGTTTGTCCATCACTTTACTGAGCTCCATCTTTCCCCAGAACCTAGTACTTGCTAGTTATATGCAGAATGTACGAAGAGCTAATTTTGGGCTGGGGTTCCAAGACAAAACCAGTGCTTTCTCTTCATTCTCTAAACCTTGACTATATAATAGCAAGTCCCAGTTGCTCGGGTACATGCAAAGAAAGAAAGAAATTTATCTTCATGCTAGATCCTAGACGACATTATGGTCAATGTATGATCGAAGCAGCAAGATGTGTGCTTAGCAATATGGGCTAAGAGCCCAAAGGTTCCTGATATGTCGGTCAGCGTTTTGACTTGTGCTGTATCTCATATACCTGCTAGTATTTCCCTCGACGGTTCGTTAATTTGCCACACAATTATACGCTGATCCTCCTTCTGCACGCGAAGGGAATTATGATCTCTAGTAGTAGTAGTAGTAGTAGTAGTAGTAGTAGTCAAGTTAACAGCATGAATGGTACAGCCAGTAATACTAATCATCCATTGATTTGTATGGTAAAATCTGTGCTCCGTTCGTTCCTAACAAGTTGCAGCGAGCCCCCAAGCGGAGAGGAGAACCAAAGGGCTGCCAAGCAAATGAGAGCGGTCACAATTTCTCTCAGATACAGATGTAAGAACCCGCAGAAACAAAAAGGGATATGCTGAGCTGGCTTTAATCCAGCCAGATCACCGCACAGATGGCCCAAACGACTCACTCATATGTTAGCTTTGGTACTACATGCCTGACAAAAAGCTCTACATATTGTTACTCTAGATAGTTAGGCTGACATGGACTGGATATCTTTGATATCTTGCCTTTCCTTTACCCACAAGCTGTTTCATTTTCCATGATCCTGATTTGTATTGTGTGTATCTCTTTTTATAATGTTGCAGTCGTAATTTCACCGGTAAGGCAAGCAATCCACTTAACGTGCAGCAAAACGCAGCGTTTAGGTAGGGAAGTGAGGTGTTGAGATATCAAATAAGAGTCACCCTTCATGACAAGAAAAGATGACCAAGTCACTACAACTAAAGCCCGTGATGTTTCATTACATGTGAAAATGAGAAATCCGAAGCTAAGTCAAAGAGACTTCACAGGCGGGCAACAACCTAGGAAAAATCACTAGAGATGATCTGTGTGTCCTCATGGCTTATTATTCTGTCGCCTTCTCGAAGGTCCCATAGCGAGCCTTGATATATCGGGTGGTTTTTGGCACCATATGTTAGGGTTTGAGATGTCTTCCACCCTATGTGTTGTAAGTCAGAAAATGAATATATAATTCCTTTTCTTTCAGGAACATAAAAAGCTTAGACAATATGATGTATCGCTTTCTAGAATTTATCTTATGAAAATTCAAGATAAAGTTTTTGCTAAAAGGAAACAAAAAGGGCCCTTCTGGCTATATCTAAGTGTTATTTTGCTTACATTACTGAAAGAAACATGTTGCCTTCAAGAAGAGCTACTAGTGATTATCCCTTTTTCCCATTTTGTATGCTTGAGAAATGAGACTCCTTTTCCATGCTGCAGATAGTCGTATCAAGAGGAGAAATGTCTGTAGTGGACACATTACTTGCTACTACTAGTCGGCTTATACCTTTTTTGGTGTGTTTTTATTTTCCTTCTGCCTCTTTCCTCTAAGGCTAACTAGCACTACTCACTAGTGTGTTTGGGAGTGACAAAGTAGGGATAAAATTAGGAAATATGTAGCATTTGAGGCGCCCCATTGCTGCAGATCGGCGAGTGTGGCTGTAAGCATAATCCCGGCAGCATGTTCATGAGCCAGAAAGACACGGATAGGCTAACCGTCTAAAAAGGGAGAGGAGAGAGAGAGAGAGCTTTCGTCTGAGAATTTAAGATAATACGGGGAAGTCCGCCGTTGGGATGAAGCATACCAAGAAAAGGACTGCGAGATTGCGAAGCCTTCAAACATTAACCCCAAGGCTTGAGTTGAGAAGGAGAATCAAGACAAAACGGAGTTTTCACAAAGGGATTTAGAACAATCCTGAGTTGATGCTAGAGCAAAAGAGAGAATAAAATAAATAGTACGAGTTTGGAGGTTCGGACAATAACTAGACCTGCTTCAGATATCACGACAAGCGATGTAAACTTTTATTGCAGGAGACCTGCCATGTATAGGCAGGGCCGACCGATACAGCCAACTAACAAGCTAAAACATAAAACACCAAGTCGTTGGTGGCAAGAGACGTCAAGTCTAAGAAAAGCTCTAACTAGCAAGTTATAGAATTGGAATAGAAGAGCTAGAAAAAAGGGCATGTAAATAGTACTACTAGTACTAGAAAGGCACAGTGCCGCAAAGATCATCCGCCATGCTCCAAAAACAGCACACCGACGTTACAGAATATCGATGGCATATAGGGTAGGGGAAGGCACAAACAACTTACCTGATAGTAGGTTAATTTAGTAGACGGATACTATTACTATTCATAACGGCGTTTTGTTAGAGAAGTGATGGCCGCAAGGAAGGAGAGTAAAAAGGAACAAGATGTTTACAAGAGCTCTGTTTCGTTAATAGACAGTAAGGCTGAGTCAGGCATTGTAGTTGGCAACGAGAGCTTGAACCACGTTGATAACGCATAAACAGGACAAAATGGAAAGGCCAGAAGACGACGTGCTAGTGTGTTGGGACTTCTAAGTTGGTGGCATGGTAAAACCCGACGAACGGGGTGAGCATTTGCTATGAGGCTCTTGCAAGGTAACCCGGAAGATAACGTCGGCTTGTTGTGAATGGGGCTCTAGTTTGTCTGGAAAATGGCTGTGAACACAGAAGCGGACGCCGACAAGCTTACATGGCCGATTTTCCACTTCCATATTCCCCATCTACAGTTGTTACAGAATATAGACAAAGGCCCCGGGAAGAAGAAATTTAAGTGACAAGTTCCTACTAGTTCAAGTGACCCAACATATGCACTGTATCAAGTAGTAGTAGACTAAAGCTGTTCTTACCAAGGTAATATGATGCATGAACAAGCTTGGTTGGTGCTACGTCTATCCACTCACTAAGGCTGAAGGGCCTCCCTGAGCCATCTGGCTAGTACGCGCTACTATTACTAGGCAAAGAGCTTTGCGTTCATCTTTGATTAACTCGAAACTAAGCTATAAGGGAGACTAGCTAGTGTAGGCTTAGATTACCCTGGGAAGGGCTTCCGTATAGGTTAGGCTTTACTATAACCAGCTATGCTGTAAATTTCTCGTGAACTACAATATCTGACCACTCAAGCAAAGATATCGGTTCTCATAAAGTCCTGAGACCAACACAAAGCCTAGTCGACAAACTTCTAGAACTTTGAAGAAACCAAACAGCCGATAAGTCGTATACTTTGCCTGAGAAAGTACTAATAATGCCAGGCAGTAGACGCAGGCCTTTCTTTCATCTTTTTTTCTTCTTCTTCTTCTTTTTCTTTCTTTTTTATCTTCCCTAGTTCGTCGGCTTGCGCGGGGAAACCCTATAATCTTGGTTCGAGCTTTATTTATCTTACTGCTTATAATTATTTTATCTGTCGATGTTGTTCATCCCCGGTATCTTCATAGTTCTAGAAACTTGATTAATTATATATATGTTATTCGTATTTTTCACTTGGTAGGAGGAAGGGATGTGAAGCAAATCCTAGACCGCCATGGCCGAAAGAATAAAACAATAACAGTGGTTGAACAAATAAGATAGTAGAGAATAGGGAAGAAAAGAAGGGGAAAAAGGAGTCCCAACAAGCTTAGATGCTGATATGAGTCCTGTCACTTATTACCTGATAGGTACAAACAACAAGAACGAAGAACAGTCGAAACGTAGGTCAAAACGCATATTTGGCGGCAACAGAATACGATACGCCCGAGTCAGCGTTTTTTATTATTTATGGGCAATAACAAAAGAAAAAAAGAGAACATGTCAAAACTAGAAAGAGGGAGAGAGGGAGGTGTAGGTTAGACGCCTAGGCCAAGCTTAGGTAAGTAAAGAGTTGCTATAGCACTAAGTCGGCTATAGTTAGTGGAAAGAGTCGTATAGGGTTGTATTTTAGAATCTAGATATAAACGCGGACGTCTTAATCTGGGTAACAGATAGTTTGTTATGTGCCTGGGCCAGAAGACGAACCTTTGTCGGCGAGCTAGGACTAGAGGATGCCCATCCGGAGTTGTATTGAAACAAGGACGACAACTATAGGAAGCAAGCCGTTAGTTGAAAGTTTGTACCAACCGGCAACTTATGTCTCATTAGTGCAGTGAGCTTTTCCCAACCTGTCGTTCTGTTGTATATTACTAGTATCTTGCATGTGGAACATAGTTTGAGGCCAGAATGTGACAAGAAAGTCGATGACTATGAATACTTTGGCGCTGTAAAAAAAAAACCCATTTCTTATGCAGGTTGAGTCTTGCTACTTCATCTATAATAACTAGGCAGACATATAACCACAACAAAAGTGATAGGCTAAGCCAATAATTATGAGGCCCAACACATCTTTGAAGACTGCAAGAGCAAAAACGGACTATGGTCAGCACTACTCAGCCCTGTTGTCTGAAGTCAAGCAAAGAGGGACAATATAGGAAAGAAATAGACTGAGCTTTAACTAACACGTTATCTCAGCATAGTAAATGGGTGACCTTTTCAAGTTCGATAAACTTCTTAAACGTTTGCTTCTGCTCGCTGTTTAAAAGAGCCGTTATGCGAAGCTACCCATTGTCCACTGTTTTAGTTTTGTCTATTTTATGTTTTCCTGCCTTTGCGAAGAATGGACTCGATAGGACGGGAAGAGAATGAAACGGAGATAAAGCAAGAAGGTAAAGTCACCAGAGTATTCTCTTATGTTCCATAACTTAACGATCCGCGTTTTCTTCCTAGAGTGATAGAAAATACATGCAAGCAAAAAAAAGTTATATATATATATATAAGGGCAGAACGACTATGCGAAGTTTCTTTTGTATCATCCAGCTTCAAAAATACCCAATAAGCGCGGCTAGTTATATGACAAAAGAGGCCTGCAAATGGCCAAGTTTAGGCATTCAGGGTTATAGTAGAAGGTGTAGCGTTTCCTTTGTGCCTATAAACACGTATGCTTTCGCAGCTATTAAGATTTTGATGTAAAACGGAGACATGAAGGATCACAAACTCTCACGAACCTCAAACCCTTTTCTCTGTTGCTAAGGGTTAGCATAAGCATAAAAAAAGGGTAGACAATCAATGCTTGAGGACATAGACCTGGTAGACTCGACAACATAGAGTCAGACTAAGAAAATCGCATGCTTTCTGTGCCTCATTAGACTCTCAGACGTAAGTTAGGCTCTGACATTTTACTCGCCTATTTAGACCATAACCTTAGTGTTTGGCACTGGAATGGAATAATGCCCACCCCCCCTGAAAAGTGTACCTAGTGCAGATAGTTTAGAAACCAAAAGTAGCCCATGATTCTAACGAGAAGCTGTGCCTCTTGTTAAACTTCTTTGGATTGGCTAATTGACTGATCTCCCGCTAGTACAATAAGAGGAATGGCAAGGGGAAAAGAGCAAAATCGCATACTAGGAAAATACGACTGTAGACCAAGACGGAAGCCATTTTTGGAATCTGCGGCGCAACTAACTAAGTTATCAAAGGATGAGGGAGGGTCTATTATCGTGAAGCAAACTAAGATTCATGCTTTGTTATTGTCACAGAAGTTTGAGAGTCTTCGAAAAAGAGACTAAGACTCAGCCAGACCAAAGCTTGAGGGAGAGGCTTTTTGCATTTCTGATGTCACCCTGGTCTTTTCCATAGACAAGTAAGCAGATAGAACAGTAAAGGGTCTTCTCTTCATTCTTTATCTCACTGCAAGTTGCATCTAGTAGTCAAGTAGTAGTAGCAGCATCGATCATCATCTTTCACTAGCAGGTTTGTTGCCAATAAAACCCCGTCCACAATACTCCAAATGCTCCCTCGTTTCGCACGATCATATTGCTGACAAAATGGGTTTGTTGGCATTGATATCAGAATGCTAGCCATATAGTAGTACTAAACACGGACGCTACTACGTTGTTAGAAGACCCTTTTTACAGTAAAAAAAAATAATTCGTGAACCCCCCCCCCCAAAAAAAAAAAAAAAAAAAAAAAAAAAAGTCGTGTTGACAACGTTCGCCTATAAGCGAGCCCATGGACCATTCGTCACATCTAAGAACAAATCTAGCTATCCTGTTCCTTTTCGTCTCGTCTCCGGTGTTGTAGTGCCGTTGGAGTCCAGCTGCGGCCGGGCGTGACCATAGATGCATATACAGCACATATCTGCAGTTTATTATGCAGTTTCTATGCCACTTGCAGATGATTAGTTACTTGACTACGTGCGTATGAATATAAGAAGATACATTGCTGTGATTCGACCAAATTAAAGTTGAATCTCCAGACCGAGTTGCTGTCTCTCTTGCTGCGCTGCCGCAGTGGTGCCCTTTCTTCTCGCTAGGCTAATAATGCAAAGTGGCACGTTTTCTTTCTTTTGAAGGGGCGTATTCCCTTTGTGATAATTATGTCTTTGTCTTATGAGGTCGCAGTGAGCGGCTTTACTCTGCTTTTCTACTTGTGGTTCAAGTGGCGGGACGAGGAATATTCCGCAGCAGGCGCCTTTACATAGCTGCAGCCAACCCACTGCAGTATATGTGATCGACAAACTTAACATATGTTACTTACGAGACTGGCGGTACGGACGAAAAACCAAAATCTCCTTAGTCTCAGTACAGAAAAGATATGTCTTGGGATGTTGCATATCTTGAGGATTTTGTTATACAGAATAAGCAAAGCCCAGTTTAGGCTGCACTTCTGCGATTAGTTTCTACCTGTCGGTTTTCTACAAGTATCGCAGACGCCGATCAAGGGCGCTTTTTTAAGCACGTCAGATCTGACTGAAGCGTGATTTTTTTTTCTGCTTGCTTTTGTTCTCTTATATTCGTTCATGCCTAAGCTAAGCCATCTCCAAAATCCCCCGTACAAGCGAAGTCTGTCGTTCTTATGTTGGCCTTATTTTGTAAGCATCAGTCATATTCGTTGAACCTAGTTGCAAATTCTGGTCCTCGACGCTGTAGAGTCGCGCATCAAAATATGATTATCTCTGCAGCGCAGAGATAATCTATGCTATATACACTGACCAAGCTACAGATGTCCGCTTTTGGCTGTAAGTATGAATACTGCCTAGATAGCCGTCCGTCATTGTCGACATCTGTCCGACAAGCTATCCGGGGGAAGTGTTCGCTAAGCTGTTAAGCAATCATCGTATTATGTATTATTATCAGTATATTGTAGAAAGAGAGAGAGAGAGAGAGAGAGAGAGATGGCTTAGGATTTCGATTCATGGTGGCCTGCAAGGGCAAGCCGAGTTCAATGGAAGATTTAGTCAATCCACCAAGATAATCGAGAAATAATCAACAGGCACTGCCAGTCAAGCACGCAAGTGACGCTAGGTCCAAGCACGACTACATGCAGATAGACATACAGGCAACGCTGTGTTTACAGTGTACCTGGACAAGTTCAATAACCAAGGACGATATCGTTGTTAGCTTGCTTGCTGTCGTTTACTTGATGTACACATGTTTCCCTGCATATGGCTACTGCCACTCTACTACTACCGTTGATGTTTAGAGAACACTAAGATAGCATGTCTAGCCTTCGTCAGAATGAATACGCCCCAACAAAGCCTGCGCGTATCGCGGTATACCACTTTATTCATATTCTTTTTCACACACAAGGGTAAAAACAAAAGAGTAGCTCTTGAGATATGTTCACCGGTAGGAAAAAGAAGCAAAAAAAAAAAGTGAATTGTTACATGGGTCATGTCGTTACTTTCCGATCTTCCTAGCCAGCTCTTTCTGCTCATTGTATCCGCATTTATGTGATGTAGCCTTTGCCGCGGAAGAATATCGCAGTCGATAATTCCGCCGTTAAAGAACAGCGATACTAG
The DNA here is from genome assembly GCA_001640655.1 of Endoconidiophora laricicola. Taxonomy (NCBI): domain Eukaryota; kingdom Fungi; phylum Ascomycota; class Sordariomycetes; order Microascales; family Ceratocystidaceae; genus Endoconidiophora; species Endoconidiophora laricicola. Next base: position 14,657 of record LXGT01000251.1, on the reverse strand, counting down.
CACTAGTAGGTATATCAGCAAACGGGCATCAAGAGCTATACGGTGGCGCATCAAAATGCACCTGTATTTGCCGTCGTTTTTGCCTTGCGTCAAGATGCGAAAAATAAAGATACAAGATACAAAATTTGAATAAGTCAGTTTGACAGCCTTAGTCATGATGAGAAAATGGCTAACCCTTGGAAATGCTGACGCTGTAACCCTTGCCATCGTACTTTGTAAAAATAATACCATCTATATTTTCAAGCATTGATTTTTACCTCTGTTCAGAGTTATACTAAAATTGCAAGAAAGCTTCACGTTGTCTGGGCTGGGCTGAGCCGGTTCTATGCTTTTTTCCTTTTGCTTCACTTTCAGTCTTTCTCTTTTCGCCATGTTGGTGGTTAATAGCTACAAGATGTTGCAGAAGATGCCAAAAAGGGCGATCTGGCAACCTAGTTTACCATGCGATGCTGGAAATAAAAGGGAAAGAATCGGAAACTTTAGCAGGGTTAGACCATAGAGAGAAGACGAAAAGCCACTAGTAAGTTAGTGGTGAAAGGAGGGAGGGGGAAAAAAAGGCACCGCCAGGACTACGCAGAATATACATAGTAGAAACTGGCAAAGAGTTCGTGGATATGTCCCGATAAGAGTGTCTAAAGCAGAGCGAGACCATCTTCTTTGTAATTTGCCCTGTAGTTTTCATTCAAGGTTTCTCAATGTTGCGATGTGTTTGTACTTTAGATACCAACAACAAGCTGGATAGGGCGAAGTGAAGAAAATCTTATTTAACGCGGAGATCGCGGGCAGCGATGCAACTATATACAAGACCAACTTTTGAATCCGAGAAAAAACGTGATTAGGCTTCCAGTCCTTCCGACCAGGAACATGCTTCCCGGAGCTGTGCCGTCCAGCGCGCTGATTGTGGCGACATGTCAGAGAAAGAGAAAGCAAGAGAATAGTAAACAGCAGATCAACTAGCCAACTATGCCGTCTATCCTGCTTGTCAGATGATGGATGGTCGCTGTCAAGTTCTCTTAGTAGTGAACTAAGCAATTAGTGACTGCGAATAAGCATTGCTAGGCAGCGAGTTTGGGGATCATTGTGCTTAAGATTATAAATCACAATTTCATCAAGATTGCCTTGATTACCGCGTTTTAGTACAAGGCGAACATATTTACTAAGTGAGAAGAAAAAAGAGACGAAAGTTGATATTGCACATCACTGTTGTGAGTAAATTCGGGAAGAAAATACAATGCATAAACGAATTTTTGCACGATATATGTACTGGGAAGTTTTGCATTGACCCTCATAAATAGAAAAAAGTAAGGATGGAAAACCAAACAGAGAAAAAAGGCGCTTAGGCAGATTCAAACGCAGACGTGAATGCAAAACTGAAGACACCGCGCGTTTTAAGAACGCTACGTTTGCGTTTATGATCTAATACCTACCTTTCTCCGTTCACGCCCATTAGAGAGGGGGGGGGTGAAATGACCACGCCACTTTAAGTTAACACTCATAATTTTAATATTATTCTTTTAATGACCCGTTTTTATCTACAACTGCTGTTCTTTATTTTTCCCTTTTTTTCTTCTTTTTTCTTCTTTTTTTTGCTTCTTATGCTCCCTTGCTACTGCGAGCTCTTTGTCTGCCTTATATCTCTGCTTCTTCTTTCTTCTAGTCGCCCTTCTTTCGCCACCATCCCATCCCGTTTTCGTTATCGACTACCACAACAACCACTAATTTGAGCTTCACTTCGTAAACTACAGGTATGCATGCTTCTTCGTCCTATCTGCTATCCTCTCTTTCTACCATTTGGCCTGTGAATATGCCGCATATGTAGCGTCTAGTATCCGTGATCTTCATCAATGAATGACCCGACGGCAAGGCTTGTTCAGGAGTCTCGCTACGAAAGTGCAAAGTAATGGCCATTATCTTGCTTTGGTGGCTGTCGATCGCTTTTCCAATTCCTTATTGTATTGCCGCCTTTTGTCGTCTGATAAAAGATATTATCACTTCAAACGCTCTCTTTTTTCTTTTTCTTATATTTGGCACTCGAGGCCCAGTCGCATGTGATGAACTCTCGCCCTAGCACGCAAACATTCTTTGGTCTCTTCCACTTTATTTTACATCTTCATCTCATCATGCTACTATGCATCTTTTCTTGCTTTCATTGATCTAACCGTTGAGAAACATTTTTCCTTTCTCTAGTTACGAATATCCTACTTAGTTTGACGAAAAAGAGAAAAAAAAATAAAAACTGCTCCCCCTTCTAACAAGATATACCCTTTGCAGACCCGACTTGCCCCAGCTAGTAGAGCTACATATCGTATCTCCAGGTGGCTTTCCCACTTCTATTTGACTACTGCCGTCGAGTGGAATCGGCACTACCAACCTATCATCACTTCTCCTAAACATTATTGGAGCCAATCTTTATTTGATCTTACTTCTCAGTATCGGCATTATTGGATAACACCCGCCTCTAGAGTTTTAGTCTCTAGCCTGTGTGCATACCCGTGTCGATACCAATATCTACCCGTGTGCTTCGACGCTCTTGTTCCTATCTGAAAATAGGAATTTGCACTCGGCGTTAAATTGACCAACAACATACAACGCATAGTGCAATACCTAGTGCGAAAAGAAAGTCGATAATCAAGCTTAGCCATACCTAAATTATAGGGCGTCTTTAAAATACTTGCGCGACCGACCTCTTTGCTATCCGCTCGGCGCATTGCATTACTTGTCACACACCCTACATCAAGCTTGATCACACCCTACCACCATTACAGATCGCTGAACTGTTAAATATATCCGAGAGCGGTCAGGCTTAGCCATTATGAGCGCCCCCTTCGACCCTCACAGCATGTCGCGACCGTCTTCTGGACTGGCTTCGCCGCGGCTCATGCGATCAAGAACACAGAGCTTCTCTAGCGATAGACCCTCAGCATACAGCAACAGTAGCAGTGGCCTAATGTTCCCCCCTCTCAGAGTGTCGCCCGAGGCGGCTTTTATTGCCGAGTCTGCTGCATCACAGATCGTGACAAACGACCACGACAGTCACGCCGATTCATGGTACGACAAACATGGCGTTGAGCCTTCATCAGAACCGGCCTTAGTAACCCAAGGTGCCCTTTCTCTGGTTAACACATTTCTCGACCAACTTCTTTTCAACTTTCTGCACCACGCTCGCGGTACATCACTTGCTGCACTACGACCTGCGGTAGCTGAGGTGTTGAAGCCAAAACTTGCAAAGGATGCCATTAATCTGGCCGATGAAGAGTTACAGGAATATCTTGGTGCCTGTGCCGACGAATCAATACTCGACGCTGATAATACTGAAGACATACCAGAGTGGGACCAAGAGCTCGCTTGGAAGCGTACTCGTTTGCGATGCATGGTTTACTCATCATTAGGCGATCTAGAAGAGGAAGATGAAGATTTCTTTCTTGACCAGGACGGCCTGGATGCTAGTGATGATACAAATGAGGTCGTTTCGCCCGCTGTCGCTATATTTCTTACTTCAATTCTCGAGTTTATGGGAGAGCAAGCTCTTGTTATTGCTGGCCAGGCATCTTACCAAAAAGTCAGATCCAAGTTCAATAAAGATCTTCGTAGCGGAGAGCGGTCTCTCAGCGATACCGCAGACCGTATCATTGTCGAGGAGCTTGACATGGAGCGCGTCGCTCTTGATCGTACTCTTGGCCGGCTTTGGCGTGCGTGGAAGAAACGCATTCGGATCCCTAACCTAGACAGCCCTAGAGAATCGTTCGAAAACAAAAATGCATCTAGAAATGTACGTGGTAGTGTTACCCCAGAGATATCCTCAACCGAAGAGGTCGTCCCACTGCAATCTGATATAGAGATCGTGGGCTCGTCGTCAGCAGATATTGTTGACCCTACTCAAATCCCATTGCCCATCAACGCCAATGACGTTAACGAAATAGAGGTTCCGGGTCTCGTATCGTATAGCGAAGATGAAAAGTCCGCTACTGACGATCGTTTGGTTGCTTCTTCTGACCTCCGCCCAAAGAGCTTCATGATGCTGCCTTCTTCTGAGAGATTAAGCTTCTTCACTCCTGTTCTATTCTCTGACGATTTAGAGTTAAAGCCAAGAAAGCGATCCAACTCGTTACCGAGCCGAGAACCTGCTCCTTTTGCACAGGATGGTATTGATACCGTTGATTTTGTTGGCCCTGAGCAGGCCCAGACCCAGACTCAGGAACCAGTACCTACGTGCAACAACAGTGATGAGCTTAGCGGGAAGTCAGCTACTGAAGACATAAAGCAAGATGTCAAGAACATAGCTCCTGACGATTGCTATGATGAACTTCAGTCTCCCAAGTCACAAATCGTTACGCCTATGTCTTCTGTAGCGGCAGATAAGGACTCAAGACGCCGTAGCCGCGCTCTACAGTCTCCTTTAGTGATCCAGACTAAGATTCTGAACAATCGTGGCCGTAATGAAAAGGATACTGGCACTGACGACGAACTCGATGAATTGGACGAAGAGCCTCAAATACTTACTTCAGCCCGTGTATCCATTAGCGCCGGCTCTGCTTCGCCAAATCTTGCGGATATGAGCCGTGGGTTCACACCTCAAGGTGTGCAGCGGACAAATAGCGTGCATTCTGCTCGCATCATTGATGTGTCTGGGCCCAAGAGCCCTGTGGCTTCTCGTGCATCGTCCATCGACACTCTGGAACGTGTTAGAACTTCAAGTGTCTCGCGCACTAGCAGTGTATCTGCTTCTCCGATCATAGAAGAGCAAGAGCCATCTGGAGCTTTCACTATACCTGCGCCACCACCGCGTAACCCGGAGCGCAATATGCCCCGTCTAACTCATGACAAACAAGCCTCTCATAATATAAATCTATCTCAAATGTCACAATTTGAAGGTGGCCGTGATATTAGACGGACTGAGCTGATCGTTCCTACCATGCCTATTGATTTCGCTAATTCTCCCACTCTGCCAAGGGAGGACCTTCAAGCGCAAGCTAAATATGCGCAGCCTAACGATGCGGTTGACGGCTTCTCTACGAAACCGACGTTTCCTAACCAGTCCAAAGCTGATGATCCATCTCTAGACCGCTCTTACCGTCCGCCAATGCCTACAATGCGCAGCCAAACTAAGATTACTCCTATACAGGAACATCCTAGCCCGACCTCAATATCTTCATTCGAGGAGACTATCCATCCTCGGCCTATTCATACATCTGGTTCTACAGGCTCCGGCGCTGGTAGCAGATTGAAGCTTGTGCGCACGTCGGAAGAAAGCAGTCTAGGAAGAGCTGAAGACATGGCTAAAAATTTTGAGGAATTGATTCAGAGCGATGAAACCATTCAGTACACGCTGACACCCGAGGGTATGCGTGACTTTGACGTGAGTAAACTCGAAACCTTTTTCTTTATTTGCATTTCCAATTCTCCGTGGGCCTTGAATGATTTTATATGCTTTGCATGCACGAAGCTCTCGAACTTATCCTCTCCCTTGTATCCACTATCGACTGTCGTCCTCCCTCGTGTTCAAACCAAACATCTCCAGAAACCCTTACTAACAGCATTCCTTGACAGTCACCCCGTAGCGCAAGTCCAGCCATGGCCCGCACTCCCCGTAGAACAAACACTAATGGCGAGACAAGCCCTTCGCGTCCATCGTCAATTGCGCCTGAAGCCCGCAAGGCATCTGTTACTTCGCTTCATCATAGTGTGCCTCCAAATCCTTTGCATTCGCATCCTATCCAGCCTCAACCCAGTGCATCTTCTGCTACGTCGCGTGCAACACCTGTATCGTTCTCTCAAAAATTCCGCACTGGCAATTCGGTTGCTCGTGAGGCTCGGATTGTTCGTGACTCGACTCTCGACTTTGCTGAATTCATCCGTTCAACTGGACCAGCTGGTGGCGACAACCCTCCTCTGAGACCAGCGGCAGCAATCGGCCGTTCTAGCAGCATGCGAACCACTCAATCAACTGGAAGTCACCTTCACAACTCTGGCTCTATCGACGCGACAAATCGCCGTCGCCTAATGGCACGGGACGCTGCCGTCGACAGTCGTGAAAGCAACTCTGACCTGATTGATTTTATCCGCCGTGGTCCCCCCAACGTCAGTGGCGCCGGAGTTATGGCGTCACCTGTCCGTACAACAACTGCTCCCGCTGCTATAATTCGCAACAAACTGATGGATACAGACTCGGAATTCCGCCATAGCCAAGGCTCTGTGCGTGCTGCCACTGAAATCTCGATCAACTCTAGCATCACCTCGCAGACTGGCCTACTCAAGAAGTCTACAGGTTACAGTAATGGAACCTTCTTCGATGAGGACGATATGCCTATGCCCAAGCGCAAGACTCGCCGCGTTCGCGACCCCTATGCTATCGATTTTAGTGATGATGAAGATTTCATGGAGGAAATGCCCGCTGCTCGTCCCAAGCCCAAAGCCAAAGAAGAATCGCTCGCTGATTTCCTACGCAACTGCGAGCCACCACCATCGGCACCTACCGTACCTCTTGCACTCAATGCCTCGCGTCCGACTACAGCTGCTCCCAAGAAGAAGTCTAGTATGCCTAGCTTGATGGGCCGTTTTGGTCGGACTAGCTCTAGCCACAGTTCTACGCCTCCCGTTCCTGCAGTCCCTAGCGGCTTCGAGGGTCGGTCGTTGAACAGCCGTGCTGGTAGTGTTTCTGGTAGCCGCGGCTACATTCCTATCCAGGTGAACATGCCACCAGGCTATGATAAATATGGTGCTATCGATACCTCTGCCAAAACTGCCGGCCACCAAACTCGGCCGAGTGTTTCATCGACACAGATCTACGGTTCCATAAGCCAACACCCAAGTATCTCATCCACAGGCTTCAGTTCTAGCCAGGACCAGAACATTGGCGGTGTCGCTCCTCCACGCAAGGTGCCGATGAAGCGGTTTGAGCCCAGAGAGGATATGACGTCCAGCCGTGCCACTGCTACTTCAGAGTTGGCTGCATTCCTGCGTAGCTCGGAGCCGCCGCCGAGCATGATGGCGCGTTCATACGGCTCAACTGCGTCTCAGGAAGTGGCAGAGCCCTCTAGCCATCGGAGAATGTTCTCACGCCGTAAGAAGTCGTTCATGGCCTAATTTTTAGCTATGCGGCTCTTTGTCAGTATATGCGCTAGCAAGTAACCAGAACTGCCTTGTCATCCATCAAGCTCTATCTCTTTCTCTTCATCACGACGTCCATGACCATCGCATCTCTTTATCTTCACTTTCTCCCTGTTCTTGTTATCTTGTTTACTCTTTATCTATTTTTTTCAGCCTCGCTTAGTCACGTTACCTATTATTTTAAAACTACATGATGATAACAATGACACACTGTATATTCTAATCTGTGCCTTATAAAATGTGACGGGATAGTGAATGCAAAGAGTGACTATGTTGTACTTCGTAGTAGGCGAGACCTGTCATATATTCCTCTCAAAGAGTCATACNGGGGGGGAGTCAGCCAGTGGGGAGCTTCCTAGCTCAAAGGTATCTAGAGTCGGGTTTGTCTAGCCAGTATGGGTCAGAAGATTGGGAAGTACGGGACAATAATATGTATGCAAGGGGATGGAAGGCGTCCTTGAAACCTTGATAAAGCAGGATATCTGTTTACACTCTCTTGATGTTGCGCTAATTTCTATAATTTTACTTTTTGAGAGTCAATAAAAATGCCAAAATTGCAGTTAGAAGAGAATATGGCTTGTTTCTTTCTGTTATTGTTAGAGTGTTTGTCGCTTTTGTAATTTCTAGCTAGCTAGCCGCTAATAGCCTTGAATAGCCCACGAATTCTGCCTGAGCACTCGATCTAAGTCTTAGCTAAGAAATTATTGTTCGAAGGAGTTATCACATATATCTCCAGTCTTACCTTAAGCAAGATTAGTGAAGAACCTTCTATGTATGCCTTCATAGATAATCGATACTGCTTATTCTCCGAGAAAGCGAAATTCGCTTGAGGACTTCGAATTAGATATTAGAGATTAGAGAGCCTTTTCTGGGCTTTTCTAATCTCTGCTTAAAACTTATCTTATTGAGTCACAATGTTAATAACTTCCCTCCTCACGTACATGCCAAATCTCAAGGCGAAGACGATGTTGCTGTGACAGATATAGAATCTAGCTATTTCGTTAGTATGAAGCCAAATGGTGAATATGCATCTATGTAATTCCGTCGCTGTGTCATATATACTAGTCCTGCATGCCTGTTTTATATGTTATCATAGCTTCTGAGGTCTTCTAGGAGCTTGATCAATGCTCAATAGTCAGTAAATACTACGTGCTTGCTAAGCTTATGTATCAGTGTACGTAAACGGTCTGTGTTCTGCATGAATCACAATCATGACAGATCTGTATACGAGAACAGTCTATTGACAGATTATATATCACATCTACTGTAGACGCTTTGTGTCTCTGTTACAGGTTCTTCCCTTTGCCTCCAGCCCGCATGCAGCTTATTCACCAACTTGATCTCCTGCCTTATGCATTTTTACTTTCAACCGCTACATTTCCATCGTGACACCCTCTAACTGTTGTGTTTTCTTCTGTACCATCTTTCTTCAATATTCTTTTCTTTCCTACTAGGCCAAATTGCCATTAACACAGGCAAGCTCTTCACGGGCGAATTCGTATATAAGGGCTACGAACCACACCAGATCAACAACAACAGCAACAAGCAAGAAAGTTTCTGAATCACGGTCATGGAAGCCCGTTGTCTATGTTATGGCGTTTTTTTTACCACTCCGTGAGAACGCCCGCTGGCGCTTTATATCTGCCACTACACTGAGTGCCGGCTTCAAACTGGCGCTGCATATGGTGCTTCGGCCATCTATCCGCGCTTGCTGGCCACTGAAAACCTCTCAGTCTACACGTACGTCTTGACTATACGTACTTTCTCAGAACTACTAGCCTTCTTGTAAGTTTGTGGTTCTCAGTACTAAATCATACCTTTTCTTGGATTGATAGACGACCAACGGCTTCTAGCGAGACTCTATTTTGGTGTGTATAGCTTCTGTACAATTTCTCTTTTCGGTTGTCTCGAGTTACTTACCGTTCATGTTCTTTGGCATAGTCACTTCTGTAAGCAATGTGGCACGCGCCTTATACACTTCACGCCTGTAAGTGCCCAATTGCATTTTTAGCTTTTAGTTCCATTCCAATGATATCCCGTAATCTTCTGTCTCTTCCCTTCTTATACTTTCCTCCATCGCTCTTTGACGAGTTTACGCAAGTTTGCCACTAGGCGGGTAAGAATACTATATAGAAATGTCGGTGTTGGCCAGACTAGTACCAGCCACGTCACTCTCTAGCTCTGTTCTTATTGATAGGTCTCTCCTCTGTGTGTTAGCAGTAAACCCCATACCCTCCCTTTTCTTTCACATTGCTCTAGCCTCACATCTATTACCTAAATTTGTCTGTGACATATCCATTAACCGGGTTTCCGCCTGGCTCCTCTGTCCTTCGCCTTGAGTTTGCCTTTTATCTGGAACAGAAGCATAATATCCGTTAAGTCAGGCTGCATCATCGGCCTCGATTGGACCACTGTCGTGCATATCTATGCCCGTTCTTCTATGGTGCCTATTCCCGAGGGTTCAGAAGCGCAAGCTACCCAACAACGGCCACAAGAACAACAACAATCATCACAGCATAAATCAAATAGTTACAACAGCGACAATGGCAACATCTTTGGCACTAGAAACTTCTTTAAATACAAGTCAAGTGGCAGCAAGTGAGGTATCGTTTATACAGCCTAGAAGACATAATGACAATATATCTCAAGGATGAATTACGATACTAACTCACATTTTTCTTCTTAGGAACCTCTAATTCTCATAATAATCAAGTACTACGCTTCGAATGAAGAAGAAATAGTCGCATCTGTTGCTGCTGCTACTGCTCCTCCTATATCTGCTTCTGCTTCTGCTTCTGCCTTTCAAGTTACATTGTTTTATGCTCCGATAGACATGGCAGCGTCGACAATGTCTATATATGCGCCATCAGTAAAATGTTCACAGGAGTTGTGTAGTCTTTTTTATACTTTAATCCAAAGTACAATAACTACTCGACCGATGAATTATCGAGGCTATTAGTGCTGAGATTAGATGATGCGCGTAGTTGTTACTATATATAGTGAGGGTTTATAACAAATATGTACAATTTGTTTACTTGTTTTTACATTTTTGACTTTTCTGTTTGATACCTTGATACTTGAAGGTTTAAACGTATTTAAGGGTTTTTTTTCCTCTCTATTATCTTGTTTTTAAATAAATCAAGTTCAGAAATATAGACTTCAGCTACACTACTCATGCTAAGTACTTAGGGTTTAGTACCACCATTAGATGTAGGGTTTTATATGTTATTATGTTAGGGTTACTACATATACGTACATGATGGAACAAAGATTGGACGTGGAGACGCTGATGACGAAACTCAGTGGAAGTATTACTGATTATGCACGTAGAAGGTAATTCTTTAACTGTCAATATAAAGAAGCGAAATATTCGGCGTCTTATGTAGATATCTAGTCATCGTTATCGCAGTAATAACGTAAAAAATTGGGGGTTTTTTTTGTTTATCTCTTCCTATTAGCTAGTACATAGTAAGCCAGTTTGATTAATTAGTTGATCATGAGGAATGAAACAAACAGCTATTAGTACACCAAGAAGTCAAGACGAAGTGGATATAGTTCAACGTTCCAAGCATTGATGCGCCTGTAATTGACTGCAGTCTCTTTTCAAGGAGCGTTTATGCAATGACAAAGGTAGGCAACGTCGATTTCAGCATGTTTAATTGTCTTATGGGGTAGGTAGTACGTAGTAGTAAGCATATCGTAAGGGTTTGGACACGAATCCAGGGTTTCTAGATCTTGTCGTTCGTTCAACAAGAAGTGTCTTTTCATATCCCGTCGAGAACCCGTGGCACGACAACTGAAAATGTACTAGTACTAGTGGCTAGTTAGTATAGCAAGTACTTGAGAGCGAACTTGAAAGGTACTTAGTTAGAAAAGGCGCCTTTTCGAATGTGCCGCTCCCTTTGCTTATGAGTTGCTAGGCTAATGCAACATAGTGATGATCCTAACGAGCATGTTTTGCCGATCTGGTTTTGTCGACACGCTCTAGGCTTACTTTGTTTTTGTTTTTTTTGGTCCCCCGATTGAAGATCCATTATTGCAAGAACCGTAACTACCATAGCCAACCGCTATGCTTATTGAAGCAGAAATTGCTGCAAGTCAACCTTGGTGTCGCTATCAACATAGTGGCTCCGGTGAGGGTTTTGGGAACATCAGGGTTGAACATAGTCGGTAAACTTCATATTTACCGAGGGATGCTTGAACATCTCGATAGTTTCAATCTGCAGCAGGTTTTCTTTCTTTTAAATAATATATGATTTTTGTCTGTTCTTTGATGGGGCCAATACATCATTAACTTCTAGTAACTTCATGAGAACGACTCCGTGATATCATGATATATTGCTAGCAAAGTCATTACACAAGACTGGCAAGATTCCTAAAGGGCGACTTGTACGTAAATTTGCAGGAAGTATTAAAAATGAGAACACGACGTAACCTGTTGAAAAGACGCTGTTGCTAGCGGCTCCGAACGAAGTAAAAGTTGAAGACCATGCATGCCAAAAGCTTAATCGACTTTGAACTAACTAGCTTAGCGTACCTTTTTTCTTCCTCTCCTTCTTATTGTTCCTCTGGCTGCTAGCCAAGGCTATGTTTCGAGTCTAAAGAATATAACGGCTGGCCTTGTTTCTAATACTGCGCCGTTTCTGTAACGCGACTAGTCTGAGCTGTGTTGGAGACTTGTGCCAGCTCCCGCATTCTTTTATTATTATTATTTGCTTTAGCCAAGCATAAAATACGTAGTTATTATTGCCCGTTTATGGGATAGGCCCATAGTCAAGGCCTTGCTCCCCCCCCCTACGTAGTCTTTTTCTCTCTTATCCCCTTGCCTGGCCAGCCTTATTGTAGTACTGTGTTTCAGCACAGACTGACCTAGCCAAGTTGATAATTTCCCACAGTAGGCCTGAAAGAAGCTGGATGAAGAGGAAGAAACAAGCTTATCGTGGGTAGCGTCCGTCGAGAAAATGCTTACTGGCCTGTGATTGGAGGTGAAAGACTTATGGGAAGAGAACCCCACCGAGGAGGAACCCTCTATCTCTGGATTGGGAATCTGGGTAAGGTCAAGGCTATTGTGTGTTGAGAGGGCTTGATTGGCGTAGGAGCAACAAAGTGTGAGGGCCCTAGAAGCGGTTAGTTCAAAGTTTGATTGAAAGCTGTCAGTAGAATGAGCTATGAGCCATAATATTTGACCAAAGCGAACTGACATCACAAGGAAGAAGAGAAAGAATAAGAGTTTTCTCCGAGAATACACCAACAAACAATTAACTATTCTTTCCACTTCTTCTTATTGCTACTTTGGAGAAGAACTAAAAACAATGGCCTTAACCACACACAACATACAGTACATAATCTTGTTATTTAGTGCTTGGCAAGTGGACATATCAGCAGACCAAGACATGTCCAAGCAGGCCTTGCGCTAATCTATGCCGCGAGACGTCTGTTCTTGAAACATCATGAAGTATATCTATGGCCGTTTTGTGGACGTCGGTAGAAACCCGGTCTGGTGACCTGGATCAGTCGGGAGATAATCTCTCTTCCCTTCCACGCCCTCTTACTTCTTCTCATTTTTGTCCTGAAAAGAATTCACGGTGTTCATCAGCTTTGGCGCTTAGGATAATGGGCAGACAAAGGGGCGAAATAAAGAGTCGTTGATCAGATAAAACAGATAGGAAGCCAACGATCGCCTAAGGCGGATTGGGGGAGGGGGGATGGAAACTTTACAGTCTTATTTTGGTACAGGCTTCATTGCTGGCTCTTTATTTTCTTGACCTTAAGCTGACAAGCGTGACCTGCAGTCAAGAAGAAGAAAGAAAAGGAGCAAATAAGCTTGGCTGAGTACAGAGGAACAACACAATATACGATAGCAGCACAATTCCAAACGCAAGGCAAGACGACCCTAAGAAAAAGTCCAAGAAGCAAGGACCGTCAACGAGTTGGCCTACTATGTATATCGTGTCAAGAACAGAGCAAGTTGTCTCTTTTCTCCTCGCTTACTACTTAGCATGTCTGGAGTTTGTCTAGGTTATTAGCTTGTTCTGTTAGTATAAATACCCAATATAGGCAAAATAGGCCTGTCCTTGGGTGGGTAGACCAAACCAACATCCAAACCGTTATATTGCTCGTGTGTCCCACCCTGTGCGGAACATATTTCGTTCCAGATCTTTCTTACTCTTTTTCTTCTTCTTTTTTTTTCTTTTTTTTTCCCTTTTTTTCCTTCACGGTCTTCGATTCTTTCAGATTTTGTTTATTATTATTATTATTATAATTACTATTCCTTTCACTTCGTTTGGTTGAGGTTGAGCTGTCGCCGTACTTGAGTGCGCCCAGAGTCTCTCTTAATACTAGTGCCTCTTGAAGTTGTCCTGATTCTTCTTCTCGAGACTTGCGCTCTAGATCGTGACGCTCGCCATAGTCACCTTATTTTGTTCTTCGTTCCTTTTCCTTTTCAGTGCCACCCCCCTAATTACATTCTTCTGGCCCAGGTTGCGTCCCGTCCATGTGTTGACATCTCTTCCATCGACCTTAACAACGCCGACTAGAATAATATCTCTAGTATCTTGCCATTGCCGAACTTCTTCCCGCTGGCTTGATTTAGAGATCCTGGCCGAGGGTTGATCCGTCTTCCGCTTATCACAGCAGGCTGGCCTTGCTCCCTTTCTATTCTTTCTTTTTTTTCTTAATTTATATATATTTTTTCAAGTAGCCAGACTTGACGTCGGCAACGGCCTCTCTTTAAATCTACCATCTCCGTGTGCTTATATCTCTTTTCTATTAATTTCCAAATACCATAAAGATGAAGGCCTCCATCTTTCTAATCGCGGCTAGCGCCACTCTATCTCAGGTAAGTTAATGACATAGCCTTACAGTAGTCACAATGAAAGACGATAGAACCTAATTACTAATTATTTTAACGTTAACAGGCTGCCGCTATTGCCCGTGGTTCCCTGAATCGTGATGCCGGCCTGACTCGTCGTGAAGAAGCTGCTATTAGCAACGTCAGAACCTTGCAGATCGAAAACCTCGTTGAGGTTGCTCGGGGTATGACTCCCGATGAAGATGAAGATAACAAGAATGTTGGCCGTGCGCCTCAAGCCTCCGGTGGTGGAAACGATGGCGGTCGACTAGCTCTGGCCAACAATAACAGTAACGCTGTTACGATTACCAATGCTAATGCGAACAATAACAACGCTGCTGCTCCTCCGGCTGGCGACCGTGGTGGCCGTAATGGTCCTCGTGATCCGCAGCGTGGCGGTTTTGGTGGCCCTCCCCAGCCAGACAATAACAATGCTGCCAGCAACAATGCTGGTAACAATAACGCTGGCGCCAGTCGTAACCGTGGTGGTAACGCCGCCAACAACGCCGCTGGTGGTAACGCCGCCAACAATGCTGGCGGCAATTCTGCTAACAATAACGCTGGCGCCAGTCAAAACCGTGGTGGTAGCGCCGCCAACAATGCTGGGGGTAACGCTGCCAACAACGCTGACGGCAATGCTAGTAACAATGCTGGTAACAATGCTGGTAACAACAACGCTGGTGGCAATGCTGGTAACAAT
>LXGT01000250.1:24655-46513 GCA_001640655.1 Endoconidiophora laricicola | reverse complement strand
GGGGGGGGAGGGCGGCCTGGGTGCGACTTGGCCTGGTAGTCTTTATTTTCTTCTTGTTTTCTCTGGCGTGGGGCTGAGTCGAAATCGAGGGGCTGTCTAGGACTTTGCGGCGGGAGGGATCAATGACTACATAGTAGAAAAATCGGCGTCTAAGGATTAGAAAGATGTAGTGATGACTTAGTATAGGATAGCAGGATATACATAGTAGCGCTTGGGTTGAGTCTGCCTGCAACCAACAATAGGTTAGAGTCGTAGTTTGCTTGTTGGTTGCAACAGGGGCTGGTAGGTAGTCAAGCAAGATTCTATTGCTATCCGGGCTGACGTAACATGGGACAGGTGGACTGGCTAGCAGTGTAGTAGTACCATCGAGTTGCTATTACTACTAACACTACATATATGGTTAGTGGGCTAGCCCTGTCTTAGCGCTTGACTTTTTGCTGGACTCTCTTGCCCTCTCGCCACTAACTATGGTAATACGAACAGAACCAGGGCACAAAAGCCTGGAGAAAACAAGAAGCCGCCGATGAGACGGATGATAACGATCGCGAGGCTGGCCGAAGCAAGGAATGAAAGCCGCACGTATAGTACCAATAAAAAACAAACTGACTAGCAGCTCAGCAAGATTATGGCGGGACTGGGATGGCGGGAGCTTCGATGGGGTGTTACGGGATGGATAATCGTGTATGTACCTAGGGAGAACAGTGATGAGGGACGGAGTCGATGATTGATGATAGGGGAAAACTGCTAACTACTGGCATAAAATGTCGAAGGGCCTGGAGATGGAACTTGCTGTTTAGACGGAATAATTGCCGTTTCGGGCTGGTTGACTTATCTTACACACAGATAAAACATCAAACTCGGGCCTTAGAGGGAACCCTTTACGATCTTCTTTTCTCTTGTGCTGTCTATATTTCAACAGATTTTGGGTCCTAATCAACCGCATAGCAGAAGCATTTAGCCTTCTCGGAAGCCTAATGTCAGGTTGTCTAAATTGGGTGCTATATAGTAGCTTGGGCTTTCCTTTATGGCGGCTTCGAGGGACACAAAGTTCCTGTAGAGACCAGGATGCTGATGCTATGTAAAGCAATAGCAGTCATGCCGACGTACTGCCAATTCCACTATATACTGCGTGTAGTATATGCCAGTTGTGTCATATTCTATTCACTTATTGGGCAATCGTCTATAAAGCAAGACCTTGTGTCCGGTAACGATTACTACTAATCAAAATTAGAACAATAATACCAGCTAGATTTGGTGCAACCCAGATAACATACATATCTGTAGAAATATGGCATGGCCGTTATTATAACATTACAGAGCGATGTTTGTGCCTGCCCATCCATCTTATATATCGATAGCCTCCTGGAACCATAGGATAAACCGTGCGATGCAGACAACTGTATGACTACCACGGATCTGTCGCCCGGCACTACAGCCTGTTTTGCCGCAGGCCCAGCAGAACCAAGGGCGGCCGCATCATGGGCGGCTGTTGGCTGACGTGGAGTTTGCTGTTTCATCACCAAATCTGAGGACACCACCACGGCACGATCTTCGTTCCCAGACGTGGCAAGATGGGTACGGCCTCGTCTCTTTCCAGATTTCTGTCAAGCAGGCAGGCGTAGTGCGCGCGCCATCTCCGTTCAACGTTACTTCACCGGGTTCTTGGCTGTTGGACTTGCTAGTGGGTGCCGGCCAAGCTCTGGCCATAGCCACAAACGGCTGCTACATAGATGGCAATGGTTGGGCGGTGATTAGTCGTCGTCGGCCCAGGTTATACAAACGCGGCTAAGAACTGGCAGGACTTCCACTTTCGGGGCGTGGATTAGCTTCGCAGATAATCGTGCCGGAAGTGTATGCAGCTAATATGTTTCTCGGTTCTCTTCCAAGGCTGCAGGTAGAGACGCTTTGCGAACGTATTCATGCATCTGTTTCTGCATGCATATCTGAAGCACTTATCACATTATACTGTACATACTAATGTTATATTGCATGCACTAGTGTGACTTTAGAGCTTATGTTGTATCACATGTTTTTCAATGTCCACAACCCTGAAGGCTTATTTTGGCCGGTACAAGACGCTAATAGAATATGCTACTGTAAGTGCCAATACGCCAGAACAGATACCAGGTCTTTAGTATGAAGCTTCTCGAGCAGATGTGAGGCATCTTTGGCGCCTGGGTTCAAAGTTTGCTAGCATAGTCGTGATTGACTAGCCTTCCCCGCCTCCCTGTGTATGGGTACAAATATTTACTTGTTCGAACTATTAAGTTATAGTTGGTAGTTGTCTAAGTATGTACTATATCTTCTAGAATATCTAAATTTTACATTCGCTTCAAACTGCTTAACCAACAGCTTAGATTTAGAAATACATGTGTGAATGTTGGTTCTACCCAGACTGTTCCTTACTATATCTTGTGTATTGGTGGTATCCACTTGCTGCCGCGGACTCTATCACCGCTGTAACTTTCGCTGTAGGTATCTGACCCTCTGAGCCCTTGCTTATTACCCCTCCTCTGGCTCGGTTTTCTTCTCTGCAGAAAGCCTCTACCAACTCTTTGCTAGCATTTGTTGATGCCCTAATTCCCACGGGCTACGTCTAAACCAAGTCTCATCAACTCGAATTCATCGCTGCGAGCCGTGCTTCTATCCTGCCAAACTCTTCAGCGCATAGCAGCCAAACAAGTTAAATTTAAAACTATGTTAGATCACACTAGATTGCACTATTAACCTTGCCTGCACTGTAGTAACTAGCCCGCCATCCACAAGCCTGCCATTTGGCTCCCATCAACTGCATCTATTGCATCCAATACCGCTAGTTGCTACTCGGAAGTTTGCTGCTAATTGTTACTGCTGCTGCACACATGACGTCTATTTTCCTCTGCAATCCAACCTCATACTTGCATCTGCATCCTCACATATAGCGCAGCAGCGGCGCGTGAACTGGCGCATACGATACGAACCACTAACTTGGCGGACGACCTGCAATTGCATCATATGCTGTTCTAGTCCATCGTCGCTTATTGCTCCATTGCCCATCCTTGGCTCTCATCTATTTGTCGTCGCCATTCTCTTTGATTGCACGACTTGTTTCTTGCTGCCTGTCTGTCTACCTAACCGCCTGTTTGTTTGTCTGCCTGCCAGTCAGTCGTTAGTCCGCTTGTCTACACTGAAGCTCGCATCACTCCACTCGCACCAACGTGTCAAACAACGCCCGCGATTGAGTAGTGTCAGAGTCACACGTACAAACATCCCCCTCTTGGCTATGGCTTCTACTTTTGCCAGCAAGCGGCTCTCCAAAGAGCTCAGCAAGGTATAGCTTCCCCACTCCCGTCGTCTTGAAATTTTACACCTGAGCCGCACACATACAATCATGAGACCATAGTAGCTCACCATGCCTAGATAAGCACCTCGCTGCCTCCAGGTATCAGTCTCGTCGCTGCTGATAGTTTTGAAAAGTGGTTTCTTGATATCAAGGTTCTTGACGGTAATCCGTTGTACCAGGACGAAACATATCGCCTGAAGTTTGTATTTTCTGATCAATACCCTATTGGTACGCAACCCTTGATGCTAATTGCATACTGTCACCACCATAACTACAGTCAGCTACTACAAGTTATTGCTACTGCTGCCAGCCGCGGCAACTGAGTCCCCCCCCCCCCCCCCCCCCCATTGATTGCTAGTCATTCTAACATATTATATGCCGTTACAGAGGCCCCAGAGGTCACCTTTGAGGAGAGCGCCGAGCCACCACGCAACGTCCCGATTCATCCTCACATATACTCCAATGGTATCATCTGTCTAGACCTGCTAGGCTCGCAGGGCTGGAGCCCTGTTCAAAATGTTGAGAGCGTCTGTATGAGCTTGCAGAGTATGCTTACCGGCAACACCAAGAACGAGCGCCCATTTGGCAACGACGACTTTGTCCGCAACAACCGTCTTCGCCCCCGAGACATCAAGTTTCTTTACCACGATAATGGCGTGTAAGATACTGTTCACAGGGCCATGGGTTGCGCCTAGGACGTATTCGCAGTTATTAGCTTCGCTAATGTTGGGACTGTCTCACCACGAAATACCTCGCCTTTATAACCTGCCAAAACTTAAGGCTTTCGTCTCACTGTAGCTTCTGACTCACACGGCCTTGTGAACTGAGTCATGAGCGAAATAGCCGCAACAGCCCCAGTGAAGACTCGTTACCCCCCAAAAGTTCTTAAAGTATGGATGTGATACTACGGTGTAGCCATGGTCACCTTCATCAACAGTATGACTCCTGGTAGTAAATATCATCTGTTTAGTATGTACCATATCTGTTTGCTGTGGGATTCTGTCGCAAGGCCGGGGATTTCTCATGTGAAAATAATATGAGCAGACCGTAAAACCTGCCAATCAACGCCTCGTCGGTACAGGATAGCCACGATACAATGACTTAGCATAGCATACTGATCTAATTAACAACCTAAAAACGTCCTGGTATTGTTTTACTGGACCGGCCGCTGTTATTTAAGTGCAATATCCTGTATGTTTGTGAGCGCAAAGCGCATGGTAGTTGATGGCCGGTAAATTATCGGCTATACTAGCTTCAAAGAGCCCATATTGTTAAGCTTTCTATTTGACGTTCGGACTCTGTTTGCCTGTCCCATCGATCGCATTCCCTGCGCTGCAGTCAGCTTATCTCGCTCAGGTTCTCCTGCTTTATATTATTCTCTCGTTGCCCAACTATCTGTCGTCGCATGTAAGCCCATCATGTCTCCGCGGCCGGGATTTAGCATTGATCAAATCCGAGAGAAAGCCCGGAAAGCCTTGCTAAATCTGCTGGAAGGGGTAAGCTCGTCCTTCCCATCCAAAGCTAAGCCACCAAAAACAGGCTCCCTACTATGACGCCGTCTCACTGATTCTGTGATGGCGGGCCATCGTCCGCCCCAGCTGCGCAATTCGTCCCAACACCATATACACAAACATATGCATGCTTATACAAATTCTCATATTCATTACCTCGGGCTGAAGCTAATCTGAAGCCCTCATGTGTTGCGTCCACATCTTTGACAGGTCCGCGGCAAGAAGAACCTCATCATAGATCGCAGCCTAGTAGGTCCGATTGGAACAATCGTCAAGGTTACGACGCTCCAGGAATACGGAGTCGACAAGTTCTTCGTCCTTGAAAACGACAATGCCGACACCTCACAACGAAACGTCATTTTCATCGCTCGCGGCGAAGGTGGTCATCATGCTCCAGTGATTGCAGGTTTGTAGTGCTCTCTCCTAACATCACATTTCACATGTAACGATGCTCATCACTATTCATCCCCCACGCCATCCATTATGCGGATATGGTGCATTGCCATCTTTCATCATAAAGTGACCATACTGCGCCATTCATAACTGCGACTCTATCATTAACTCTGGATCCTTTTCTTCACGTGAAGCGCTAACTAACATTGTCGATTTTCAAACCACAGATCAAATAAATAGATTGCGCCGGGAAAGCCAAACTGGCCATGACTTCCATATCTTTTGGGTTCCGCGCCGAACTCTTGTATCCGATAGATTGCTCGAGGAAGCCGGCGTCATGGGTGACGTAACCATCTCTGAGCTGCCTCTCTCATTCTTTCCCCTCGAGCATGATATCCTCTCTCTAGAGCTAGACAACACCTTCCGCGATTTATATCTTGCCAACGACGTAACGCCATTATTCCTGATATCCCGTGCCCTTATGGAGATCCAGCATGTCCACGGTTTGTTCCCACGTATCATCGGTAAAGGAGATCGTGCGAAACGGGTTGCCGAAATACTTGGGCGCATGCGACAAGAAGCACTTGCCAGTGAAGATCCCACAGACAAGAGTCGCCCAAGGCTCACGCCCAGTACAAAGTTAGAGAGCGTCATTATCATCGACAGAGAGGTTGATTTTGTAACTCCCCTGCTTACACAACTCACCTACGAAGGCCTTTTAGATGAAGTCTTTGGAATCAATAACAACCAAGCCAAGGTCGATACTACAGTTGTTGGTGCTCAACCGCTGACGTCTAATACAAGTTCACAAACACGGAAGCGGACCATTCAATTAGATTCTTCTGATAAACTCTATAACCAACTTCGTGATGCAAATTTTGCCATTGTCGGCAGTCTCCTCAACAAGGTAGCACGGCGACTTCAAAAGGTCCAGAAGGATTACGAAGTCAAGCAAAGCTCGCAAACAATTGCCGAGTTAAAGGAGTTTGTTGGAAACCTACCAGCTTTCCAGGCGGAGCAGCAAAGTTTACGAGTACATAGCGGCCTCGCGGAAGAAATTATCAAACACACTAGAACTGATTTATTCAAGGGCCTTCTCGAGGTCCAACAAAACTTAGCTGCCGGCGCTGATCCCTCGTCGCAGTTTGACAGCATCGAGGAATTGATTGCACGAGATACTCCGCTGCGCGAAGTCTTGCGTCTTCTTTGCATATATTCATGTGTTTCTGGTGGTATCAAGCCCAAGGAGTTTGAGCTATTCCGTCGGCTTATTCTACAAGGCTACGGCTACCAGCACATGCTTACCCTGATGAGGCTCGAGAAGCTGCAGCTTATACTTTCAAGAACGTCGCCTCTTTCTAATGTGATTCCTCTAACGGCTGGAGCAGGCGTTGTGGGAGAAAAGACTAACTATATATATCTCAGACGCCAGCTTCGCTTGATCGTGGATGAAGTCAAGGAAGATGACCCGAACGATATTGCCTATGTTTATAGCGGTTATGCCCCTCTTTCCGTCCGGCTAGTGCAATGTGTTCTACAGAAGCAGTATCTAAATACCGTTATAAAGACTAGCGGTGCAACACCAGCCCCTTTGTCTGCAGTCGGAGCCAATGCTCAGGGTTGGCATGGGTTCGAAGATGCCGTCAAACATGTTCGCGGACCGACATTTTACGAAATGCAAAAGGGCGAGGATAAATCAGTCAAGGCCCAGGCGCTGCTGTCCGGAAGCAAAGAGAAGCAGACAGTTTTCGTCGTGTTCGTTGGTGGTGTGACGTTTGCTGAGATCGCAGCCCTACGCTTCATAGCGAAGAAAGAAGAAGGTAAGTTATTGAACAAACGAAGAAGAGTTCAGGTTCATGTTTTCGATAGCTAACATAAAGGGTTATCTTCTCGTAGATAAGCGAAACATTTTAATCTGTACAACATCTATTATCAGCGGTAATAGGATGATGGATGCGGTGATTGAAACAGGCTCGTACGCCAAGGAACCAGTTCAGCCTGTCTGTGATACTATATAGATGGAGAGCGCAAGTCTACATGGCTGGTTGGTAGGAGAGGATGATGGTAGTCTGTCTCATCCCGTTCATTTCATACATACGATACTATAGCTTAACGCCACTGAAATTGATATCCCTTTCTCCTTGATCTCTAAAGATGTTGGGGCCCTGACTCTGCCCTTAGCCTAGTACATCTGATAGTTCTAGATAGACAGTAAACATCGCGATCTCATTTACCACAATAAAGTCGGCTATCATCAGTTGAAACCGGAAGAATGGTGGTTAAAAGTGGGACATGTGCTTAGTCATATCTGAAATGGGCCTATAGGATGTTGCGATAAGGTCCCATAACTTGGTTGCCAGAAGCGAGATAGAATCGCGCAAGAACTCTAAGCGCAAGCACTAGAAACAGGCTTCGAAGGTTTTTACGATATCTTCTTCAGTTTCTTGTTGGGGTTCTCACTGAAGATACACTAGCAAGTCTTCATCTTGAGTTTCTGTATATTATCTTTTTTAGAAAAAAAAAAAAAATTTCGCGCTGTAAAATTCAAGCGGCATGGACTTAGAGAGCCCTTGAACTAGCGCTCGAAGAAAATTCCCTTTTTTCCTTGTCTTTTCTTTTTTTCTCCCCTGCTTGTCGCAAAAAAAAAAGACGCCTCAAACAGCAAAATTTGAAGGGCCGGCCAAAAACAACCACTAAATATACCGCGAAAAGCAGAAAACCCGCGAACAAAATCATAACCAAGCTAATGATTGCTTCATCAACAAAGCTTTTAAACTCTCTTCAGTACATCGCGGTTTGCTCTTCTAAAGGTCGGCCCTGGCAGTCTGTGATCACACACGACTTTCAAGGCCCTTGCCGCATTTTCCGGCCAGCTAGCCAATCCAGGTTGACTTACTTACAGTGGTGACTGCTTACGCTTGTTGTTGTGATTAGACCTATTTTTTCTTGTTAGTACACTTGCATGAGCCGTTGTAGTGGCTGGTTGCTCTCCTCTTTTGCCCTCCTCTATCACCTAGGTCGTGCTGTCCTGCATCAATACTATCTCTCTCTATTCACTCCTTTCCTCCCCGAGAGTAGTCCCTACCAGGCCAGTGCTGACGTCCTTATTTTTCATCTCTTGTTCCAGTATTGGATCCACCGCTCTTCTGCCCGAGCCTGGCCACTTGATATTGCTTCCCACATTACGTCTCTTCCCGTCTTGTCCGTTCGCTGCTGCCGTCCTTATCTCCTGCTCTCGGAAGATCATGAACCCGTGGTGCGTTTCTGGCCTGTTACAGATACTGAAGTTGTGTGTTATGGGTCTTCCTCGCATAGTAACTGCCAGCAGCGCTGCCGTCATCTATCGATCCGGCTCATAACACTTGATTCTCACCTTGGTCCTCCTCTTCTCATTTACCGCCTACGGGGAGGTTCAAGGTCAGCAACCCTTGCTCTCATATCTTCAAGCCTGCCTATCAGCATATCGTAGCACTACAGTACACGTTCTCCCTCGCCCGTTATGAATATCGGCCCCGAGACCTCGTCTGTTCCGGAGCCGACCCCGGATATACTGCGGGATGCTACTCGACATGTCGCCCCTGTTAAGACCGCCAGTAATCAGTCAGTCCCCGATAGCCTTCCGTCTCTGAGACCAACTACGAGGCCATCATCAACTGCTCCCCAGTCCAAGTCACTGTTATATTCAGAAACTTCCATGTCATCGTTGACTGAGTATGAATCAGAGGCTTCACAACTGAGCGATGCAGACAATGTCATGGATGTCGATTATCAGAGGCCGCTTGACAACGATGATAATACCTCATCTCTCTCAGTCATCTCATCTCATATGTCAGAGTTAGTAACGCAGTATCTCTCATATCGTATCACTTCATTTCTCTAACACGTGTACAGAGACCATACTGTTGACTATAACGTTAATAATGCTTTTGATGACCCAACCCTAATATCTCACGACCTTCCCGCCATAGTCATGGCTGATGATCGCTCAAATAATAGTCACTCTTCAGCCAGTCCATCGCAACATAATCCTTCCGCTCAGTCGGATATTTTATCCACAGCGTCAAATATTCCCAACAAGGCTACTACTCCGGCTGACCCAGCCGAAGGCCACGGGGTTGTGTCGCCGCTACTACAAACTCACTATGTTACCACCTCTGCCTCCCAACACTCTCATTCTCACTCATCTCCCCATCCCCTGCGTCCAACGCCAAAATCCAAAGTCCCCTTACAACCGCCCATCAAGCCAAAGTCTTCGCTTCCTTTTGGCATGCCAACACGGGAGTATGCTACTCAGTGCATCAAAGCTGCTGAGATGTGCCGCCTGAATCCGTATGTACTACATTTGGGTGAGAATATGCTCTTAGGACAATATATCAGTCAGGGCCAGGTCACTACGTATCTCCAGCTTCGCAACAGTATATTGAGACTATGGGTGCGCAATTCACAAGTCGCCGTAATGCGAGAGGAAGCCATCGCATGTGCTAGCCAGGAGTGGTTTGAAGTAGCGTCTCTCTGCTATGATTGGCTCGTTCGCAATGGCTTCATCAATTATGGCTGCGTGTCTTATCCCCATCTCAGCTTACAAGTCCGGCCAGGAACTGCCCCGCGTAAACAACGAACTGTCATTGTTATTGGAGCTGGGATCTCTGGTCTTGGCTGTGCTCGTCAACTTGACGGTTTATTCCAGCAATACCACTCTGACTTCATTGAAAATGGCGAGGAACCTCCACGTATAATAGTGATAGAGGCTCGAGATCGTGTTGGTGGCCGGGTCTACTCGAAACCTTTCACAGCAACCCCTGCTCCTGACTCTGGGTTTGCAGGCTCACGATGTACCGCTGAAATGGGCGGTATGATTATCACAGGATTTCATGGAAATCCTCTTAATTTCCTGGTGCGTGGCCAGCTTGGCCTACCGTATCACAACCTCAAGCCAGAGACTACTCTCTACGACTCAGACGGCCTTCCAGTAGATCTTAATGCCGATCAACTTGTAGAACACTTGTTTAATGACTCGCTTGACCGTGTCAGCGAGTACAAGTATGACATCCGAATGCCTCCGTGGATTGTAGGCGACATACAGGCCATCACCGAAGGACGTGAGATTCCAACCATTGATATCCGACCACTAAGACAAGCAGACACTGCCAATGGCACCACCTGTGCTTTCGAGCGCAGTCTAGGCTCGACTGGCATCCGTGCTGTCGGCGACCAGTCCAAGTTTGGTCGTGCTGCATTCAAAGCACAGGAGCTAGGCTGGGCTCTCAAGGCAGACGTCAAGCCGACCAAGACCGTCAACCTAGATGCCACAGCCCATGCAGAAAATGCGTGTATGGGTTCTGTCTTTGAAAATGCGATCAACCAGTATTCTGACATCGTAGATCTCAATCCTGTTCACTACCGACTTCTAAACTGGCATGTTGCCAATCTCGAATACAGCAATGCCACTGACCTCCATAACCTTAGTCTTGGCGGATGGGACATTGATGCCGGCAATGAATGGGAAGGCAAACACACGATGGTGATTGGCGGATATCAGTCCGTAGCACAGGGTTTACAGTTGTTTCCAAAGCCTCTCGATTGCCGATTTTTAGCTCCAGTTCAAAAGATCATCTATCACTCAACAGACAACCTAAATGATGACAAGAAGGCTGCTGTCGTCTGCGAGGACGGGACTCAAATAGAGGCCGACCACATCGTGTGCACAATACCTCTTGGGGTCTTGAAATCAGGCAACATCTGCTTTGAACCTGATATTCCTGAGTGGAAACAAGGTGCCATCGAACGCGTCGGCTACGGTGTTTTGAACAAAGTCATCATGACTTATAAGGAACCCTTCTGGGAGACTGACCGAGATATCTTTGGGGTCCTGCGAGATCCTGAGAATCCAGACAGTGTCTCGCAAAGTGAGTACTCTGAAAACCGAGGCCGGCTATTCCAGTGGTTCAATGTCTCAGAAAGTGCAGGTCTGCCCTGTCTAGTCGCATTGATGGCTGGCAAGGCAGGCTATGCAGTAGAGAAGGAAGATAACGAGAGTCTAGTTCACGAGGCAACCACGCTGCTGCGTAAGGTCTTTGGCGAAGATGTGCCTTATCCCAAAGAAGTAATCGTCACGCGCTGGGCGTCAGACCAATATTCCTTTGGAAGTTACTCGTCTTCAGGCCCAAACATGAAGTGGGATGACTATGATAAACTAGCGAAACCGCTCGGTAATCTCGTCTTTGCTGGCGAACATACTATGGCGACACATCCGGCCACCGTCCACGGTGCTTACCTGTCCGGTCTCCGTGCCGCATCCGAGGTCTTCGATGCCATCCTCGGTCCTCTTAGAGTGCCAGAGCCTCTCTTTCCTATTCCTGTCGGTGTATTACGCAGCAGCTCTCTTAAGCGAAAAGCTTCTACATTATCGCCAGACACTACTAGCGGAATAATGTCCTTACCTAAGCATCAAAGCTCTCAGCTTTCAGTATCTTTCAAAGCACAAGTTAGCAGTGCTGAACCCCAATCTATACTTCAGCAGCAGCAGCAACTAGAGCAAGAAACAAATATAGTTCTATCACGCCCTCCTCCGCCAAACGCATACTCGCTCTTTCGCCGCGAGAATAGTGATCTCATCCGCAAGAGATGCATGGCTAAGCGCCGTTCTTCAGCCAAGGCGAATAAGGTGCCTTCCAAGGACGTTTCTCAGATGGCTTCGCGTATGTGGCGTGAACTATCACCAGAAGAGCGCGCGGTTTATGAGAAGCACTGTCGAGATCTTATCGTGAGCTACAAGAGTTGCTTTGTTCAAATGAATCCTGTAGCCAGTGCTATGTCTAGTGCTGATCGCAACCTTACTTCCAATATTGATGTGTCTCATATCAAAGACGAAGCAGGGGGTCTACATCCGGCTAAGAAGCGACATCTAGTCGACTCAGCAGTCACCTCCATCAAAGAAGCTATCCCTCTCCCTTCTTCTACTCCTACTGCCACTAGTAAAGCCACCATCAAGACCTTCACCAACGCTGTCACCGGTGCTAGCACTATTATCGCAACGTCACCTTCTAGACTTTTGGAGCTTAGTGAATCTGTAAATACCGGCAATACCAACTCTGGAGTCAAGTTAAGGCTCAAACTTAAAGTGGCACACGCCAAATCGACTGCCATCGAGTCTAGTATCAAAGTATCAAGAACGCAATCCCGTCGGACCTCGCGGTCTGTAAACTATGATGAAAACACTAGGGGCGGAGAGATGTATCAGGGTTAGGTTTCAGAAAAGAAACAAATATGTCAACGATGTAGTTAGTAATTCTCCCTTTGTATATTATTAATAAAATCAGTTCATCTCATATGAAGATGAGGTTTTGTGTCAGACATTTAGTAGTTATATGGTAGGGTTAATATACTCATAACCCTTACACCACATAGCTTGTACACTCATTCATGCACAAATCACAGTATCCTAAAAGTATATAATCATTATATCTCCGTAAAGCCCCCTCTTAGCAACAGACGTGTTATTTCAGTTTATTGATTTCCTTTAGGTGGAGAAGGTAGTTAACTTTTTTTCTTTTTTTTTCTGTTTTTTTTTTTGGGGGTTTGTTCATCGAAAGTAAAAGCTAGCCTTCAGGAGGAGGGGAAACGATAAGGCGTGACGAATCAAGATGAACAAATCAATCTAGCCTTGTTTTACCTTACGGTCGAAGACACATATCATGCAAGTATTTGTTGGCCGATGATTATGCCAATATATACGGCATTTACTTTCTATCTATGTTTTTGTCTTTTAAGAACTCTATGCATCTGATATATAGCCAAGTCTGATATTTGGCATAGGAAAGGCGTACTTACGTCATGTGCTCGATGAAAAGTTATGACTGCCTTGAACTTTCGTTAATCTCAAAGAAATGAAAGACTGGTGGGGGGTTTCCAAGAAAGGCAAAGAAAGC
Source organism: Endoconidiophora laricicola (assembly GCA_001640655.1). Lineage (NCBI taxonomy): Eukaryota > Fungi > Ascomycota > Sordariomycetes > Microascales > Ceratocystidaceae > Endoconidiophora > Endoconidiophora laricicola. The sequence goes on along the minus strand of LXGT01000250.1, from coordinate 33,359 downwards.
GCAACATACAATGATATAAACTTGACATCTGGTAGGCAAAGAAACCTAAGAAAGAACGACAATGCATGAGGGAATAGGCGTGAAGTTATATGGAACAAAGATGGCAAAATAAACCACTAAGACGATAGGAGAACTGAAGAGATATAAAATACACCAGCTTTTGTTAAGAAGACTGGATGACAATAGATAAACAAAAGTAATTTACATTTACATATCCTCGGAAGCGACGGCACCAGTGATAATTTCGACCAGCTCGCCAGTAATGACGGCCTGGCGAGTACGGTTGTACAGAATCTGGTACTTGCCGATCATCTCACCGGCGTTCTTTGTGGCATTCTGTATATCATGGTCAGTAAACGTGATACTAAAAGGTAAAACGAGAATTAAGGGTTATAAATTGTAACGTACGTCCATGGCATTGCGACGGGCAGAAACTTCGCAGGCATGGCTCTCGGCCAGAGCCCAGTACAGGCTGTTGGCCAGACCATAGTCACGTAGGTTGGAGACGACCTCCTCTTCAACCTCATAAGAGGAGAACTTGGCTGTAGAAAATAATTTATGTTAGTGTCGGAACTTATGTCAAATTCTCGCATGTAGTTGTGGATGTGCTTTAAGATGGTTTTCGAAGTTTGAAGTAGATCGTGATAGATAGGATGGAACTTCTGGGTCGGGGTGATTCATACGGGAAGCAAGGATAGACTCCTCGGAGAAGGCGTCGATAGTGGCAGGCTCATAGCTGGTGGCATTGATGAACTTGTTGTACAGAATCTGGATGTCCGAGTATTGCTTGGGAAGCTTGGCGATCTGATCGGCGATAGTCTGGGCATCGGCAAAGGTGGGGACGGCACGGCCAATACCAGCGACGTTCAGGACGAGATCCTGGGCGTTGGAACGGGACAGCTGGGCTTTAGCCTTTTCGCCAATGATGACCATATCGTAGGCACCGGGGTTCTTGGCGTGCATGCGGCGGACGGTACGGGACAGGCCAGAGTGAACACCACCGCAAAGACCCTTGTCGGAGCTGCAGACGATAAGCAGGGTCTTCTTCTGCTCGGCTTCGGTCTCGACGCTGGTGGTCTCAGCTTGCTTGTAGACCTCATTGGAGGTCTCGCCGTAGTTGCGGGAGTTGTTCATGGCACGCTGGGCCTGGTTCAGCTTGGTGGAGGCGACGACTTTCATGGTGTTGGTAATCTTGGCGATGTTACGGATCGACTTGAGACGGCCCTCAATTTCACGCAGGGTGGCGTATCCGGCGGCGTTAGAGACAACGGCCCTAAACGGCAAAATGAGTACCAATTAGCAATGGCGTAGGACGAGATTGGCCATAATAGACGGCAATTGGGTCAAACGGCGGGCATGGAGGGCGGCTGTTTCGGGGGTCGGCATCGTGAACAACTCTGTCTCCTTTGCTCCAGCCAATTTTTTGCCTGCAAGCCAGCTAGCGAGTAGGCGGGATGAAAAAAGAGGGCACAACAATGGCACAGAACTTACTTGGGCGCAACAGCGCGTACAGCTGGTCTAGCTGCTCTGGCGAACATTTTGAATGGGGGATGAACGAAGAAAGAAAGAAAATCGGCCTCAACACAATTCTGAGGGGCTCAATTGATCGCGGTGGTCGAGATCAATTGACTGCGCTGTTGAGCGTTCGTTCCAATGGCTTTGGAGGGAGGATCGGCTTTGGAGCGAGGGCATTTTCAGCAAAGCTCTCGCCAAGTTTCGGACTCTGCATGGTCACGTGAACTCGGTTTTTTACGGGAAAAGACAATATGAGCAAAGTTGCTAGCTCTCCCATCTTCTAGAGCCACCGCCGTTTGTTTGAAGCGTGCTCGGATAACTGGGGCTCCAAGAGCAGCTTTTCACCAATCAAAAGTTCGATATGCTGCAGCATTTAATCTTGGTCCACAGCGTCGCGCGCGAGCTACAGGTGGACTCTCCAGGTGGCCTTGGTAGCCCTGACGGTTGGCGCCATACATACATTGTAGTTACTATGTAGTATAGCACGCGCAGCATTTAAAGACCGTTGGCATTCGTTATAGCCAAAAAGCGCCCAAAGAGGAAAACCCTGGCCTGGAGGTAGTCTAGATCTGTCTAACAAAACTAGATTTGCCCGTTTTTCTGTTGTTTTCTTTTTCTGTCCAGACTAAATCAAGCCTTAGCCTACCAAAGAACAGTAGCTTAGCTTTTTAGGAAAAAAAAAATAGCCTACAAAATTCTCCATAGCCCCAGCATCGAAAACCTGCGAGAATTTTTGTAAGTATTTTTTTTTTGTTGGAATTTTTAAATTTTTTTTTCCTGCGTGTTAGTTTGCTATACTTCGCTGTTTCCCATCTTCACTATATTTGGATATTTCTTTTTTTGGTGTCGTTATTTTTTTCGGCTGACTCGTTCTCTTTTCTTTGACCTTCTGAAATTTACTACGGAATCTTGCTGTATAGTGAGATTGCTGTAGTTAGCCACCATTAAAGCCCACGCGGTTCGAGTGATCAAGCCTATTTTTCGTCCGGGGTTGTTACAGGCTTACCCACGCTTTAGTACCGCAGAGCATCGTCAACATCTTTCGCGTCCTGTTGCATTCTCAAGTTTTCCCTCTCTAGCCCGTTTGTTTAGCTGCTTCAACTCTCCTCTCGACGCCAGTCTTAGCATCAACAAAGCCAACCGACAGACTGTCTTGTTCAAAATGAGCTCTGATCTCTCTGACGACGATATGCCTCTGGCTCGGGCTCCTAGAAGTATGTTTTCCCTCACGCGCGCATGTGCATCTATCTGCATAAATATTTTCGCATCAGCCTGCCTCTAATTATCTGGCTTTTCCAATTTCGCTGCGGTCTCTCGCTCTGCGCCTTACATCGCACACGTATGCTATGTACCTCTGACTAACCATTTATCTTCAATTTACCTAGCGGTCCCAACTAAGATGGAGGTCGATTCGAACGGATCTGGAAAGCGCAAGTCTCGCTCATCGCTAAGCCAGATTCAGTACAAAGAGGAATCCGATAGCGACGATGCCGTCCCCTTGGTATGAAACAGCCCTGTCTATCACATCAACCACACCGTGTCGTAATATCTCTATCTCCCATGTACCCAATACATGCTAGATTCTAACTATCAACTTTTGCGATAGGCCAAACGCCCCAGGAAGTCTACTCTAGTTGAATCCGATTCCAATGATGCGCCTCTTGCTAAGAAGGCTGCGCCTAAGACCACTCCCAAATCCAACGGCAAGGCTGTGAAACAGGAAGACTCTGACGACGACGTTCCCCTCTTGAATTCGAAGGCTAAGAAGAAGCCTACACCCAAAAAGATCAAGAACGAGTCCGACGACGAGAAGCCTATCAAGGGCAGACGGCAATCCACAACTACCACGAAGAAAGCTAACGGCACCTCCAAAACAGCAGCCGATACGAAGAATAAGCCTGTTGCCGACACGAAAAAGAAGCCCACCGCAAACGGCAAAGCAGCCGCCAAGAAAGAAGAAGAGATTGATGAAGAAGGCGAGGAGGAGTATGCCTGGTGGGATGCCCCGGACAAGGCCGATGACAGCATCAAGTGGACGACACTTGAACATAATGGCGTACTCTTCCCTCCTGATTATGTGCCATTGCCTAAGAACATTAAGCTTTTTTATGATGGACAGCCAGTGAACTTGGCCGTGGATGCCGAAGAGGTTGCTTTCTTCTTTGGTTCCATGCTTCACTCCACACATAACGTTGAAAACCCTGTCTTCCAGAAGAATTTCTTTGCCGATTTCCAAAAGGTTCTCGAAGATACTGGTGGTGCTACGGACAAGAGCGGAAATCCTGTTGCCATTACGGATTTTTCCAAGCTTGATTTCACCAAAATCTTCGACTACAGTCAGTCCCAAAATGAACTAAAAAAGGCTCGTACTATTGAACAGAAGAAGGCTGATAAGGCTGAAAAGGAGAAAATGGAAGCTCCGTTTATGCACTGCAAGTGGGATGGCCGGAAAGAAAAGGTCGGCAACTTCCGCGTCGAACCTCCATCCCTGTTTCGTGGCCGCGGTGAACATCCCAAGACGGGTAGACTCAAGCTTCGTGTCTTGCCTGAGCAGGTAACCATCAATATCGGCAAGGACTCTAAGGTTCCGGAACCTCCGGCTGGCCACAAATGGAAGGCCGTTCAGCATGACAACAAAGCTACATGGCTCGCCATGTGGCAAGAGAACATCAACGGCGCGTACAAGTATGTCATGCTTGCTGCAAACAGTGCGATCAAGGGCCAAAGTGACTTCAAGAAATTCGAAAAAGCCCGTGAGCTAAAGAAGCACATTACTCGTATTCGTCGCGACTACACCAAAGATCTTGAAAGTAAAATTATGGCTGACCGCCAACGCGCTACTGCCATGTACCTGATCGACAAGTTGGCTCTAAGAGCTGGTAACGAAAAGGATACCGAGAACGAGGCGGAAACTGTCGGTTGCTGCTCCCTCAAATTTGAGCATATTACACTGAAAGAACCCAGCACAGTTGTCTTTGATTTCCTGGGTAAGGATAGTATACGTTACTACGATGAGGTGCCAGTGGACCGCCAGGTTTTCAAGAACATGAAGTTGTTCAAGAAGGCACCCAAGGGTCCCGGCGACGACATCTTCGATCGTCTCAACACGTCGCAACTCAACAAGCACTTGTCCAGCTACATGCCTGGGCTAACAGCCAAGGTGTTCCGTACCTACAATGCTTCTTTCACCATGTCCAAGCTGCTTCGTGAGCTAAAGGTCGACAACAGACCAGTCCAAGAAAAAGTTAAGCTGTATAACGACTGTAACCGACAGGTTGCCATCCTATGTAATCACAAACGTACTGTAGGTGCTGGGCATGAAGCCCAGATGGAGAAGCTTAGCGACAAAATCAAGGGCGCCATCTACAAGCGCTGGCGGATGAAGATGATGCTTCTCGATGTTGATCCCAAGCTTAAGAAGCGGAGAGGTGCTGCTTTCTTCCAGCGTGACGAGGAGCTCACGGACGAGTGGGTGCTTGAGCACCAGGCTGCTCTTGTGGAGAAGATGCGCGAGGACATCACCAAGAAGTTCAACAAGGAGAATGAGAAGCGGGTTGCCGACAAGGAAAAGCCTCATCCTGAGAAGGAGCTCAAGACGCGCCTCAAGGCTGCGGATGAGCTGGCGGCCAAGTTCAAGAAGGAAAACAAGTCAAAGAAAATTGAAGCTGAAGGCAAGACACCCACTGTCGAGAAGATCGATGCCAACATCGAGAAGATCGACACGCAAATCACCAACCTGCATTTGCAGGCCGAGGATCGTGAGGGTAACAAGGAGGTCGCCCTGGGCACATCCAAGATCGTAAGTTTGACCGCCTGCTCTCTATCGTTATACTTTCACCTGGTTCTCAAACGTGACGATAGTAACCATCGATATCGAGTAAAAATAATATATGCTAACCAACCTAACAGAACTACATTGACCCCCGTCTAACGGTCGTCTTTGCGCAAAAGTTCGACGTTCCTATTGAGAAGTTCTTTTCCAAGACACTGCGTGAGAAGTTTAACTGGGCTATCAAGTCGGTCGGCAATGAAGACTGGGAGTTTTAAAATCACGTTTCAATCATTTTCGTACACGGTCTATCCTATCTTTTTTCTTTTCTTTTTTTTTTTCTTTGTTCTTAGATTACCTTGGTATTCCTTCTGGACGCCCTCTATATCCGCACGACATCATCATCCTACAGCATATTTTTGTTCTCTTAACTTTTCCTTTTCTTTTTTATCTCTTGTTTCCAAATCTTTTTTGTCTTAGCTGAAATTTCTCTTTTTTTTTTTTCAAACTTTTTCTTCTCTTTTTTTTCGTCTTTGGGTTTCTCCCTCAATTTCTATTCTATTTCGTGTACTTGTAGTTCATCCTTCGTTTCTTGACAGTCTCTTTCTCTGACCAAAAACCCTCACTATTCTCACGATACAACATCCCCATCTTATTACTTGTTCCATGCTAAGTTTGTTTTATCCGTTATCTTGCTCTTTGCCTTTTCTCTCATTGCTATTTGTTATGTTAGCCGCAGCCTCTCAGTTATCATCATGACTTTCCCACTGGTGGCAAGAACAACACGTCTTTAAGTTTGTTCCTTTGCCCAATCAATGATGTTTAATAAGATTGTCTGATGCTCGTTCGTGCGCTGTATGCATCGTCCTTCTTCTGTTTTCACTTTCACTTTCGGTTTTAGCGTTAAGATGGAAGCGTCTGACACCCTTTCTTTGGGGTGTTAAACCTATATGTCCAGACTTGTTTGTGTTGGCCGGTTGGTAAGCCATGACATCAATCTGTGCCTTTTTATATTACCTGCGAAATATATCCTACTAGCATAGTCAACTCTGTTGCATGACTCTGTCTGGCTCGTCATGTGTCCAAGAATATGTAAAATGGAATATCAACTGAAGAAAGCTTTATGATGTTTAAAAACTCGTTGGAAATATACAATATAAATAGTTATATGTAGTTCAAAGATCATACACTATGTTCCTGCGTATCATTATACTGATGAAATTTTTTTGTGACATGACTAACTACATATCTCATTCGCTCTTTATTAGAGTACCCAAAGGAGAAAAAAGAAGAAGGAACCAATAACGCCTGCATATGCATTGAAGAGCAAAACTAAGAGAAAACAAGAATCGACGGCCATCAAGTCTGAAAAAAAAAAGAAGTACCTCCTTAAGTGTGTTATCATAGCAGTCGTGAAAGATGGAAATTGTCGAACTTTGAACAGTGTCGTGTTCGAACAGTAAACGATATCCTTAATTTTTAGTCTTGAGACCATGGCGAATGTATATCACTATCTATATCAAGATGCGCGTGAACATAGAGAAGCCGACCATGAAAGAAACAAAGCTAGTACCTATAACGACTAACAGGCCGGGCGAGGGGGTAGCATATGCAGAGCTAGCGCGCACAATCTTGCCTTCGGAAGTCATTACCCAGCCGGAAGGAATAGTTCCGCGGGTAGGTGTAGCATCAGAGTTCCAGGGCCAGCCGGTCTGGGTGTAAGTTGACTTATTACTATCGGTAGCGAGGCCGGCTGGCGCGGTGCCCGTGACTGTCTTGCCGGAACTGGCAGTAGCAGTATATGACAGAGTGTCAGCCTCGTCCAAGCGACCATTGACCTCGCCGTTGACGGCGGTGATGCTAGTCCAGTCGCCTGAGTGGTCGGTATAGTTATATTCTGAGCCAGTACTGTAGTCCACGACGGAAATGGACTGCACATACATGGTGAACGGTCCGGTGGAGTAGTCAGTCATGCCGCCGGCCCAACTTATGGTGCCCGCAGCGTTATTTGAGTCGCCACCGGCCCAGACGCCAAATTTAAACTGCATGGGCGTCTGCGGGTACTGGTTTGTCAAGGCGTCGTCGGCGGCCAGGGTGCGCAGCTCCGTGCCGTCAACGGCCCAAATGATACGGTCAGAGGTCCAGTCTATGGAATACGTGTGCCAGGTGCTTTGGGTATCGCTGACGGTGTTAGTGGTGCCTCGCGCGGAGGAATCGGCTGTCTCGCCCTTGCCAAAGTAGTTGAGCTGGACTTCGTCCGGGTAACCACCGAGCCACTCCAAATCAATCTCGTCGAGGTCGTCACTCTGCAACACGACACTGCTGACGATGCCGGTGCCAGTAGCAGCCTTCATAGTCACCTCGACACGGCCAAACATGATGTAGAAGGCGGAGTTGAGCTGTGGGGCGTCGCCGGATGCCTTGATGGTGAACTCCACGCCGTTGTCGGTGTAGCTAGGCGAGCCATCGGAGTAGAACGAGTTGACCTCACCCTGGGTAAAATCGACGTTGATGGTCATACCAAGCGCAGGGTCGGCATCGCAGGTGGCTAGGGAGATAGTGTGTTAGCGACTGATGGTTCTGGCAGTAGGAAAACACGTAGACGAACGGGGTCTTACTGGTCAAGGGGTTACAGTCCGTCCAGGTCTGGGCCGATGCCAGCGCGAAGCCGGCAGCCAGGCCAGCCAACGTGCAGCCGAAGTTCTTCATGGCTGTAAGAGCGGTCTTGGTACGGAGAGGGAAAAAAAAAATGAGAAAATAATGATTGGCGATGAGAGAAGATATCGATGGATATATGATACAAAGACGCAACGGATCCCGTAGCGCAGGCGGTGAGAATGAAGAAAGAAGAAGTATAATTATGAGTTGTGTCCAGGTCGCAGCTGAGATAGGAGCGGCAATTCGATGCGATGCAATCACAGGCTAAGGCGGTGAAAACGGTCCGGGAAGGAGCACCCGATGCAGGAGAATAAATGGTGCAGCACTGCTTTTATTTGTTTGGATTGGGCCGAGAAAGGAAATGAATAAGTATAAGGACAGCAGCGTCCTAGTTCAAGTGCGGATCGGAATTGTCACTCGATTTGTGGAAGATGAGGGAAGCTTTGGACAGATGCCGGAACAGAATAAACAAGATTGTAGGAAAAGACTATGAAGAAAATAAGCCGGTGAGGTCTTTAAACGTTGACCAATCCCCCCGTCGTTATCAGTGTGAGGCGCCATTGCCCAACCTCCAAGTTTCACGAGATCACTAATAACGAGAACTTTAATGGAGCTTCACAGAGCTTAGTAGAGTCGGGGAGGCGGCGCTGAGCCTCAGATAACCTTGTTCCCCAAGTGTCCATCGCCCACCTAGCTTAGCCTATTATCGACGACATTGCCTGCTGTGACTGTATCAACAAGTGTGTTCGGTAGGTGGGGGGG
>LXGT01000250.1:0-24639 GCA_001640655.1 Endoconidiophora laricicola | reverse complement strand
GGGGGGGGGGGGGGGGGGGGGCAGAATTTGCTAACCTCCTTTTTTCTTAGTTTCTCTCCACCTTGGTATGTTTTTCAAGCTCCCCTCTTTCTACACCGCGGGTAGTAAATATAGTGCAGCTTAGAATGCCTGGCGCTACGTACTCAGAGATACCGCAAAATATGGCACCGCGTAGTATGCACGGTGCCCGTATTGAAGATTGAGCCGGCTTACCAGAGGGTCAGCCTGACAGCCAAACACAGTTCACGCCTGTCGGACCTTCAGCGCACGGAGTAATGAGCCGTGATTTGCTCCAAACAAACACAGGCCTCGAAGAACGTCAAAAAATAGCATATATCCTTGCACTGAAACCGGATGGCTGGGGTGTAAGAGATCCTCAAGTACCTGCAGTCGCTGTGATTGGTCGCACGCCTTCAATTCACCCTAATCGAGCACCCAAACAAGCGGCGTGGTTGGCGTTTGCGCTAGCAAACAAGGCCAGCTTAACTTTGCCAACTTCACTCGTGTTCTGTTGTGGAATCGGTGGCTGGAAGTCATGCTATTCCGGCCATTCAACAACTAAAGGGAGCAAACTATGATATATTTATACTAGCTTAGGAAGTATGAAGTATTAAATCATCACCAGTGACTCAACTGATCTGCCGTTCTAGCATGGGACTAGGCGGTTTTCTCAGCAGTGCAGCTATCTATCTCTACGCGCCGCGCCATCTTGAGGCTCATAACCATATAGAGTAGTACCTAAGAGTCGCGCAGATGATCAGCAGAGTCTGCATACATTCGTACCTTTTAAGCTGTCACCGCATACATAAATAAGACCGTTCTTTTCTCGTAGATCTTCGCGATCTGTGAATTGCAGTGCGCGGCAGACAGCTAATATGAGCGCATATATATTCCAACACTAGTAGTAGTAGTAGTAGTAGTAGTAGTTGTCGTTTTCTTTTTCTTCTTGGCCATGATTGATTAAAGTTTCAACCCAAAAACCGCATCCAAAGTTTGCTTACACATTTGGTCTTTGTACATCCGGAAGCAATATTCTTCCACTGACACTCTCACAAGACTGATGTCCCTGGCCATCGAGAAACTACTTGCATGTTGCGCCTTGATTCGTGCTACCATAGATTGTTGATGCGGCTGGAATTATGTGCAACAATTCCTATGGAAAAGCCTTTGTTATTCTTCGAGCTTGCTTTTTGCCATCTTAGATAGACAGATGTACACAATGCCTTTGTCTCAACATCATCTTATTGACGGGAGCTTATCTAACAACCGTCAATGACAATCATTTTTGGCAAGATGGCCAGTTTACAGCGTCAGGTTAGGGTCGTTCCTTAACACAGTTTCTTAATATCTGCCTCGGTTCGTGTTTCTAGTTTTCTTGCTTTTTTTGATTTGATTCGGTATATAGATATGAAGTCTGAATACGACCTAACTCACGAAGAACACAAGACTCCATGTTTTCTCAGCCATCTTTCTTATATTCCTGTATACCTACTCTATTCTACTACTATGCGAAACTGTTCTCTGATACGCTTCAGGACATCTCCATACATGAGAAATAATGTACTTATAGTATAGTTAACCAACGAAGTCCTTCATTCGCCCAACTTACATCTTGCGCAACTTCTTGATCTATATGGAAAGCAAAAATACTAAAAATGCTAATACCAAAGATATTGATGAATATCAGAGCCACTGGTAAGCCAATTAGGATCAGCTTTGCTATATATGGCTCACTGATAGCCCATAATGTCGCAGTAAAGGTGCTGCCATAATTCATTGCTACAGCAGCACTTGGACATATGACGGCGCATATATGGTACACGGTTGAATATCATAACGATATCTGCATGCTGCATATCATCAATAGTCCGACATGAGGTATCTCTGAACAGACATCTTTATATGTTTCCTGTCAAGTGAGGACAAAGAGTTAGACTTAGTCTCAATAGTTCGTCTACGTTGTGTACATACATTTTGACACTCCAGAATAGAACTGTAACTCTTTATCACAGATAACACCGTCGCGCACATTGAAAGTATGAGCCAGGTACGAAATTTGTTTTTTTTTTTCATTATGTATTGAAGGCAGCTTGCTGTTTGTATCCTTGACGTCATTGGATTTCATTTCATGCTGTGAGCCATTCACAAAGAATTAGAAAATCGGGTATAGCTGAAGAATATATAATGAGTAGAGAATATGGTTTTGGATAGTGGAAAAGTTCAAGGTAATATATATTAATTAGTATAAGTCCATACTTGTAATTCTAATAGTACAGAGTAGATGCAGCGTAAGCCAAAACAAATTTTGGTATACATATAGTATAGATAACAATGCTATGTGCTTCTTCAGTAACGTAACTTCTCTAGGAATTTAACCGTAGTATTTCACCATACTGAAGCCATTTCCATTTCTAGTTTTGCCCTTGTTTCCAGTTTCAGTTTGCCTTGAAATATCTTAGCGTTGTTTTTTGCCTTTCTACAATTTGCCTTTTTGCCTCTCTTTACATTATCTTTTAACTCTACATATGTATATATGTATACTATCATCTTCAGCCACAAATTATGACCTATAAAGCTGACATTCATTATAAAGAGGTACACTCTGTAATTACAAACCACACCTGAAACAAACAAAGGGTAGCTCCTGTTCTATGAAGACAGATCTATGTTATGTACATAATTTACATACCTTAATTCAACTTCCACATGATGACAGACATTCGAGATTCAAGAATTCTTCACCGAAGCATACATTCTCTTGCGTTTCGGTTATTTCCATTCATTTTTCATGTATTAATATCTACAGTACTTACACAAAACAATTTCTCGGAAACACAGCATACGATTCACAACATGTACGTTTGCGGAATGAATATTTAGTTGCCATAAGCTAACTCTTATGATTCAATAGCGGAGTTGTTATCTTGTTTGCTATGTATATCCTGAATCAACATCTTGAAAGGTATGGCATGTATTTACTACCTGGTTCAAGACAACACTCTTTCGGGGACTATTGTATAATACTACTGTATATTTTGATACTAGGCCAAGTCGTGTTCTATATCAAGACCATAAACTCAGAGCCTTGAGTTCATGGTTTTATTCATGCCGCCTAACTTTAACTGCCCTTGCATTGATTACTTCTAGCCAATACTATCTATCCCCTTAACAAAACCCTGAACTTCTAACAAGTTTATATTACCTTGCACTGATATAATACATTGAATCCTTGTTTCGTATATGTTGGTCTACCTCTGCTGCTATAGCGGTTGTCCAGACTATCTATCTGTATATATGCACCATATTCTAGTTCCGAGAAAAAACTTTTGCCAGGCAACATCAGAGATTAAAAGCTCCCACCCGTTTTGCTTATTCTCTTTGTTGCAAACGTTCGTATCGATACTAAAGCGATCTCATGGCGTAAGGGTTAAGATAATAGCGTGGTTGACAGGTCGTTAAGGGCACGCACACTAGTAGATGTCTGTTGATCGGTTCTATCCTACCTTGGCAGACCGCCATTCCAGCGTCTGCATAAATAGATTTGTCATTGGGCCATCCTAATTCAGCCTAGTATGCCTCGCAATCGCTCCACGTCTCATAGTGCTCCCCGCATCTCTTCTTTCGACGCTCTGTTGCTGGACATGGCTTTGTATCATGCAATTACAAAGGGGGATCATCTGCTTCCCTCCACAGGAGCATCTGGACGTGCTCATAGCTCTGATCTAACTCAGGTATGTGTTCGGCCCGTCCTCGCCTATATATCATCATATCCTGCGTATGTATTCTAATCGAAAATTTACCTACAGTTTTCTCTTGAAAATGCATTACAATCCCCCAACCTGAAATCTTTTTCACAGCTAGATAGGTTAATTTGTCGGTACTAACATGCTGTAGATTCATGTATACTAGCTTTCATTGCTATCTAAGCACATATTCTCATTGCACATATTTGTCACCATGAGTTGTAGCCTAAGCATCTGCTTCTTTGAAGCAAAGCTCCCTTACCATATTCAAGTAATTATATGTTCCTATATCTGTACTTAGATATAGCTACTGTTGCTCATCACGGTAGGTGTGAGTATTGTTATGTGTTGTGTTATGTTAAGTTTACAAGTATTGTCCCAGGTAGCACGATGTTTCCTATATGGCGACAAACTACCTCTTCGACCAATAACAGAGACATACAATGAATACAATTTCATTGCTTTACATTGATAGTACATTAAGTCATACTGAACTTATTTTATGTTGAGGTGATAGCAAAGCCATTGAGTATCTTTAACAATACATTTTATTAGACAAGTAGACCATTACTGGTACGCTAAGCTTGATATTTAATCCAGGGCTCGCTGAGATTCCAAATCCAACTCCTCAGTCGATATCTCAAGAGTGGTATCACTTGAAAAATATGTGTCTGTAGAGCAAGCAAGATACAAGGTGCAGCCAATATAATTATACAGCTTGAATTAGTATTAAGCAGCCACATGATTATAGTGATACCTCCCGCCATTTCCATATGCTTGGCTAACGCAGGATTGTATTTTTCGTAGTAGATATAGATATATGCAAATCCATAGCACAGAGAGAGTGACGTTGACAATACCAATATGAATGAGGCAATTGGCGTTCCTTTCTATAGTATGGTATTAGTTTATTGTCTAGTAGTTCCATGATAGTGTTACTAGCCTCTTGATTAACATTGAAGATCCACATCATATTGCCTATCAGAGTTATGAAAGATAGTATCAACAAGATAAATGCCTCAATATCGTGATAGTTTGTTGGCGGATCTTCGATCTCCGATGTAGAAGGTGTATACATTCTTTCTTATAGAACAAAAATGATGACTCGGAACGCCGGAACGGCGGAACGCAGATAGCTCGGTGGAGGATGAAGAAGAACAACAAGTAAGTTGAAGGCGTGTGTGTGTGTGTGTGTGTGTGTGTGTGTGTATATATATATATTACGTCGACCTAAGTTGAAGGCAGTGTATAACATGTTAATATATAACAAGACAAAAAATTATTTCTTTCTTTTTGTTTTTTATTCTTTCTTTTTTTTTATCAACATTGGGTAGTGCGCTTTTTGCCAAGAGTGAGACAAGGCATTATTGAGTCTGAGACTTACAAGAAGGCAGATATGCGTGTACATTGCTGAAAGACATATCTTGGCTGATGAAAGCAGTTGTTGCTTAAACTCCTCTCAGTTCGCAATTTGGAAGGATTTGTATTTCCCAAAGTTCAAAATCCTGCTCTATCAGCATGTACTCTTGTCAGCTTGATCGTTCTCAAATGTGATAGCAGTTATCTAGCCTATCATAAGCAGTCAATATAAATGCCAGGTAAGAGATGCCAACTAGCTCAATATATTGTAGTAAATGCCCAACCAATGGCTGAGCCTTGTGGAATCATATTACAGGACATAAATTATCAGGCAAAAATCGTAAGGCAAAAGGCAAAAGGCAAAAGGCAAAAGGCAAAAGGCAACTAGATTCATTAATCATATATTGTCCATATTAATGCCTGAAAAAATTCATCCAGTATTGGTCAGGCTGTTTCATAATATATCTCTAATAGTTATCGTTAACAATACACACTTAAACATTCCATATATTCTTGTCAACCCATCATGATCGAACCACGCGTTACATCACTCGCCATCAGTCTACTCATATATGCAATCCCAATATCATTAAGCGCCGTGATAAATTCATCTATAAGGCCCGACCGATACAAGGACTCTGGTCTAGTGAAGGCCCTTTCGTTGGCATGTCTCCTAGTATTGTGTATAAACGTTGCACAGCAGAAAGCGCAGCGAAAGTTAGTCAAGAATCTCTGTCCCGTCACTCGGATCCAGTAGACGATTGATGCCTAATATTCTATAGGCTTATACAGCTATCCCACGGAATTGCTCTAGCCTTCCTTGCACAGTCCTTGAGTGGATATTGGTTTTACACCGAGTTATCGATATACGTCGCAAACGTAGTCTTTCTTCGATACTACCGTCGTCTTCCGATTGCTTCGAGTGACGCCAACCCGTATCTGCCTCTTCAACTTTGGGATCGTCCCAAAGAGAATAATGACGGGGCTGTCTCGATTTACCTGCTTCCCGGTCGCGGAACAGTTGATAAATATGACGATGGTGATTCAATATTCAATAGTATACTGCTGAATCATCCACCGACCTCTTCGTCTTCAGATAATAGCTCCGACAGTGACTGCTCCATCAAAAGTTCCAATTCCGCTTCAGTTACTCAGATTAGAAGCGCCGTTGGTAGCCAATTTAATTGCTGAAGTCACGGGTTCCCTGGTTGAGACAACTTTTGATATCGACTTCAGCTCGTGATAGCCCTTGTGATCGGATTACCTTGATAGCACAGCCTCACAAAAGAATACTTTGGAGTTGCAAAACTCTCGAAGCTCTTTGCCCATCCGGACTAAACACTGCATGCAAACTCGACATCTACCGCTCATCTACGTACATATTATATGACCCATCTATATACGGCTTCCAATCATCGCAGCATGCGGTCTATGAAGCGTTTGGATGTGACTTTACACCAACACCTTTCACTCCTTTACAACACGTTTAAGCAGTCTGTTTGTTTCTTTGAGTGTGTAATAGATGGAAGCAGTGCTAATCTGCAGTCTATCTTTTGTAGGTTTTTGCTCAATGGCTTTCCATACATTTTCATGGGATGAGATTCAGGTCGGGTGAATAAGAGGGCCACGACGCAAGCTCATTACTGTTTGTTTTCACCTCGATTCTCACAGCCACATCTGCACAACCCCTGCGGTATGTGTTGATGCGTTATAATGAGCGAGAATGCTACTTAGTGATGCTATGGTTAGAAGGGTTTCGTGCTGACAGTCGAGAATAACGACACCGGTAACTTCTCCTCCCGCTGAGTTATCGTTGCCGTGGAGGGCTGTAATTATAGTGCATATATGCAAGAAATAGCTGCTCCGAACATTTGAATGTGACATATAGGTTTAGTCATTGACTAGGCATTGTTGTTATTGGGATATTCATATTCAAATTAGATGTACATTCTTGTGGACAACCCACTCCATGACATCGCCATCGTCACATGCAAATTGTAGGCTTATCTCTAAAGATCATGTAACGCTAGTAAGACAGTGGCTTATTGGTATGCATTCTCGCAGATGCTAACCGTTATTGGGTATGTTACATTGTAAGGAGTGGACATCTGAGGACTCTGTGGTGAAAGAAGCTCTCATTGCGATAGTACTTATTGATTGTTTGTGGAGAGCAACGAGTAGATATTGCTGGATGAGTTCTCTGATTTGCTGCGGCCCTACTTTCTTGTAATGGATGCCGGCTAGTCGTGCCATAGTGACCCAGCCGTACTTATGGGGGGCTATATTCTTGTTTTTTTCACGTATTCAAGATTGTGGTGTTGTGTTTTGTTTTGTAGGAAAAGAAAAGAAAAGTACACAGTAAAGTCACAATTTGCCGAGATTAATTAGTATCCACTGTACTACAAGCATTAGTTAGCTTATAAGACCCTTGGTGTATCTTGCTGTTGATAAACTTGTTCTCAAAATGTATGTAACTGGATGTGCAAAATCAATGACTATCGTCATATTATCAATGACTAGTTCTATTAGGGTCTTCTTGTAAAAGGGTCAGCCATATCTGACGGGCAGTAGCTCGAACATAGTTAATTCCTAAATCAGATGGGTCTTAAGTGATGTTCGGGTGGACTTTCACAAAGGTTTTTTTCTGAATAGACGCTTAGCCCAGTGTTAACGGATATATTCGGCGGTATGACGACAGAGGAGTTGATACTGATAAAGAAACCGACAACATAACGTCGCCTTATCTTCATAGTTTTATAAATTTAATAAGACTAATGATCAAAACAGATTATTGAAAACACCCAGAATGTCGCCGATCCGAAGTCAAGTTAATGTTAGGGTTATAAAATGATTCCCAATCGTAACTCTCGCCAATGTCCATGATCTGAAAGCAACGGATATTGTTTTACCGTGATGGTAACCAAGACCTGTGACATGATTCACACCTATTAGGAAGAGGGCCACATTTGCCGGTTCTGCTATCCAAACATTAAGGTTTCCTGTGCTAAGTTGTCGGACTTTTCAGAAATTGAAACATGAGAAGAAAGATCAGGGAGAAATGAGAAAACGGCATAGCGCTTAGTTTCGAATCGATCAGTTCACATAAGCCTTTGTGGAAGTACTACCCTAATTCTTCAATTTGTGCTTTTTTATGTTTTGTAGTTATAACTTACTAATAGAGCCAACCGAGATGACCCGTGAAGTAAGGAAAAAAAATAAACAGTTTAAAAATAGGTCAAAACGATACCAACAGAAAGAGGTAGGATGTTCTGTGCACGGCACCGTGGTATCAGCAAAAAGCAGTGCCTTTCTATAGCTTCTCTTGTTTGGTACGTATCGTTTGTTTTTATTGTAGCGCAATGCTAGCCTTTTTTACCACTTTGTCTGTTCTACATCCTTCTATATTGAGAGTTAGCGAGACAAGTCATAGCTGCAGCTCCACTATCTCTTGATATTGGCCATGATTCGTCTGTTGGCGTTGAATTTACAGGTGTTTTGAGTGGACATTCCTTTCTATTCTTCGTTTTGGGTAATGCAAGACTATGGAAGGCGAAAAAAAAAACAATCTAACGGCAAATAGATGAAGAATCTAAAAGAGAGGGGGGGCTTTGGAACCTTCCTCTTTCCGCAATATAAAGTTGGCGGTAGAGAGATCGCGAAACGAGGTGTTTGGAGAAAAAGAGCGGTATGGTCGCAGTATAGGCGGTACAAACGGGTTGAACTAAGCCGAGATGGAAAGAGAGAAAACAAGCAGGCTAGCCAAGAGATGACAACAATACTGTGGATGCGTGGGAGGGCAATCGAATTCTCGATAGTGTCATATCGTGTCGTTTAAATGATGGATAACACATGGAAACTTCGAGACTAGGCTGGCATCAACTGAGCGAGTAAAGAACAATATAAATTATTCTAGATAAAATCGAACGAACCTAACAAAGAGAACACAGAAAAGTGCCGGGCTACGGCACGTTCTGTTGCCCAGTCACAGAACACAGAAAAGTGTAGAACTGCAACGAGATGAAAGAAGGACAAGGAGGATTTCGTCGCATGAGGTCGTCGTCACCGCTGTGATTTTGTACTAGTAGCTCACACTTTCTCCTTCTCAACAGGAAGTATGTGCAATAAAATGCGTAATGGAGGAGCAGAGGCGGCTGGACGGGAGCAGCGCAAGACACAAGACACAAGACACAAGAAACACTAGTAGGCAGGCAGTGATTGAAGAGCGGCAGCACCACGGAGGGAAGGATGATAACGAGAACGACCGATTGATACTATTCTCGTTGCCATTTGATGTCGCACGACGTTAGAAAGAAGATATGTGTTTGCCGGGAAGAAGAAAAAGAACTAAAAAAAAAATCTGAAAATAGTAGAGGTTGTACGGAAAAATATGTATTACCGGTGCCGATGTAGAGGCTCCACTGACTTGGGCTTGCTAGCGTAACAATGAGGTCAAGAAGCCGCTTAGGGTTTGCAACGATCAAAGACTAGACCCGCTTTTACTTCTTTTTTTCTTTCTTTAGAACGCTCCTTCTTTGGGAAGGAAGCTGTCAGTGAAGATAGAAAGGGAGGACAAGGCGATAAAATGACAGAATTAAACACATGATAGGAGAAATAGTTGAAACATAAAAACATGCGATTAAATACATAAGAAATGATTAACAGAAAATTTAGCTAGGCCATTAGCTTAGTTCTACCGTCCTAATTTTTTTTCTTTTTCATATATCTGGATACTGGGAAGCTTGGGCAAGGATAGCTTGGGCTTTAGTATTGAGTTCTAGGCCTGGGCTATCTATCCCCTTTTCTTATAGATAAGGTTGGAATAGTGAATTTTTTTTTAATGGTCTGATGACCTTTGGTTGTGCGAGCGCTTGGGTCTAGACTATCGTGAGATTTTCATCTCCTACAGCCTTTGGTGTTGATTTTGGGAGTGGGGGTGCACATCTTTTGTGCCTCGATGAAGGAAACAAGACGCAAAGCTTCACTTTACTTTCCTCTTCTTCTGTTCGGCTCTTCTGACTCTTGTCTCGCTTCCAGGGCATAAACGAGAACGAGGTGACCTCGAGGACGACGGCAGGCCAACAAAAGAGCAGAAAAAGCGAACTAGAAAAGAAAGAAAAACAAAAAAAAACACACAAACACGGCGTGGGCGGCAAAGCGTGGGGAGGACATACGCAGTTCCCTTCCTGTCTCTCTTGTTTCCATGTCTGATAAAGGCCGGCGAGGACTGACTGACTCTGTGACAATGCACAGAAGAAAGAGGAAAGAGGACAAGCGAAACCACAGTTTAGTCAATGCTGGGCCAGAAAAAGAAAGACGACACGGTCGGCAAGAAGCGAAGCAGAAGTCCAGTTCACGAGAAAAAAAGACAAAGATAACAAATTAAAAAAAAAATAAAGAAATAAAACACAATAAATCGGAGAGAAAGGGACAATCACAAAGTGGATGGCTTTGGACACAACATGATGAATAAGATAATCAAATATAATTCTTAATGAAGACACAATACATAAAACCAAATAAACCTACGAAATGGAATTTGATAACATGCTCAGCAAATGATCGTGACAAGTGGCCTGCAAGAAGATTAGGATTTGACTAGCTTACAAGGGCTCGCATTGAGGCTCTAGGAGAGAGCATTTACTATTTGCTAGCGGCTCTGATGCAAAAGCAGGAAAGATAAAACAGACAGCTCGAAGGAGCCTCTGGGAGAAGACAGACTTGCTAGGAGAACGACAACTTGTTAGGAGGCGGCTGTGAGGCTCAAGGGGCTTCCCAGTCTGGCACAAACTGCCAAGCCCATAACCAACGCCAGTTAGTAGAAATAAGGGACTATAGCACATCAAATCAGCTAGCACCTGAGTCTTCGAGGGAGAGAGACATGGAAGCTCAAGAAAAAGAAGAGTAAGAAGAAAAAAAAAAAAAGGTCCACCGATCATTTGGAAACGTGGGATGAAGGAAATGTTCAGAGTGGGATGCAGCCACCAACAGGCCGACCAAGCTTCTGAGCAAGCTGAGCTGCATTAGATAGACAGACGGCAAAGAAGCACGGCCTCTTGTGCCGCTATTTTGAGAGACTGCTAGAGATCTGTTTGGCTAGCTACAAAACTTAACCTGGCACGGTTGATACAACGCCCAACCGCCAACCCATCGCGAGAGGGGTGAGGATAATAATCAAAGTTCACACTGGTAGTAGTACTATCAGTAGTAGTACTGATTGCACTGCCGTTGTTCATTGTCTTGAAGAGTCACGATATGGTAGCGGCATGGATGTTGGAGCCCAGAAGCGGATGTTTGTGTGTGCCTGAGTGCGTGGCCACTTCGGAGGCGTTGGTTATTCTCTGATATTAGGGCATTTTTGAGTGTGACAGGCTGAGTCGGTCAAGGATCGAAGGTAAATTAATTATTTTTGATGAATTTTAAATGTGCATATGATTCTTTCATGAGCTGGTGGCATGATGGGAAGGTTTCTTTCGCTTGAATTTTCCTATTTTTATTTTTTATTTTTATTCTTAATTTAATCTTATATTTATGATCTTTTACTATGAACTAGCCATCTATTTGTCCATTGTTTTCTCTTTTCTTTCTTCAAGCCATTTTTGGGGCTCTGACACATTGAGGCTCTTCTTGCATGAGAAAAGATAAAAATATAAAGAATAAACAAACAATTAAGAAAAAAAAATTGGCGCTAGCCGGGCCTGGCTGGACCTTGAAATGAGCGACAACGGGACGTGAGAAGAGAAGAGGAAAAGCGAAGAACATGGATAGGCAAGCTATCTCTTCATTCTAGTGGTATCTTCTAATATTTGATACTACTAGCTGCAGAAACACAATTTAAAGCCCAGGCGCGCCAGCCTAGGGCCTCAAAACCGTAGGACAACAGCGCTAGATGGAGGGGATTTGAGATTTGACTGCGTCCTCAGGAAGCAGAAGCATGAGATACAGGTTTTACCTCTTTCGGATAAACTGGGTTTGAGCTCCTGTCCTCTCTCTGGAACCAAGGGAAGCAGCTTAGTTGGCTTGGTTTGAGTTACGAAGGACAGGGTCTCCTATAAAGATCTTGCAGCAGCAAGTGCCGGGATCAAAGGACGGGATTCGCAGATTATTGGATTTATAGTAATTTTTCCTACTCTTGGGTAGTTCCCTCTTTGAGTATCGTGGGAAGTGAGTCTTTCTCTGTGTCTTTTTTTCTCTGTATTTCCTCTGTATTTCCTTTGTATGGGAGCACAACAAACAGGCAGGCTTGCACAGGCGGGTCAGAGCAAATTTCGCAATAGTTCCCTGGCGTCTTTCCTCAACTGTGGTACTGGTCGCTGATAGTTTGATAGCCTTAGCTGTGTCTAACTGTGCTTGGATTTGGTGTTGCTGTCCTGAGTGTTGCTTTTGCTCTACTCTGCTCTGCTTCAGTGGAAGAATGTGAGAAAGGAAAGAGCCGTTCGTAGACAAAGCACATGCTCGCTGGGGAGTTGCCCTTTTTCATGGAGCCGTCGTCCGCTTCTTCTCGTCACGATCTGGTTCCCTTCTTCTTCTTTTCTCCTTCTTTTCTCCTTCTTCTCTTCATCTTTTTCATCACTTCATCGATACGATCCGTCGCTTTCCAAGCACTCTCGGCCTGACCTACATCCCCATTTCCTACGCCCAACTTTCACTCGTTGTGGTGGAATTTCGTGGTTTGGTTCGAGACTGTGATAATCTGACTGACTCTCTGGCGGTCCGCGTATCGTATCGTATCATCATTTTCACATCGATATCTTCTTTTTTGTGCCCCAAAAAGCATCCGGCTTTATCAACACCAGCTTCATACCGTTGTCCAGCGATCTTCTCATCCCGCTCATCTAATACGACGACTCTACAGCCGAGCCTATTGGACACTTTATCAAACAAATATACACCACTACTATCACTTACTACTTGTATCTTCTTTGTGAGTCTCTAGCACGCCCTCGCTATTCGCTGGCCAGTCTTGCTCCGAATCGGCAGCCACAGCCGCGCTAGCCATACACTTTTTTTTTTTTGCATGTTCTTTTCTCTTTTGTTATCTCGCATATCCTGCAGATGATCACTCATGTTTGGGGGTTCATTTTTTACTGACAGAGGAGTGCACCGTCTCAGTTTCCCAGCTTCTCACACGCCCGGAGCTCCCTTGTTTCGACGCTCCCCTTCCACTATCAATCGCTCGTTGGTTGCCCAAGATATATTATCAGTGCACTAACCCGACATCTGTGTCCCGCAAAAGAGCCTCTTTTCCTTTCTGCTCTATTTCCCATCATCTTACTTCACTACTACTACTACCATACTATCTGCTTCTGATATCTGTTTTGCTCTTTGTTCTTTTTTTTGCGTTACTGTTATAGAATCTCTGCCTGTTTTGTTTGCACATCCTCATCCCTCTTAATTACCACACTGCCATAACTCTTACTACTATCACAACCGCCATTACTATCACTACCTCCATCACAATAATACACTGCAACTACACTTATAGCCGCAACTATTACGACTACGAACAACAACCCTCACACACACCTGCCACCATGGGCATCCATCAGCACGATCTTGAGAAGGGCGCACTTGCTGTCGACTATGATATTCAGTGCTACTGCCACGAACGCAAGCCTAGCAAGATGCTTGAGTACTTCCTCGATTACGCCTCTGAACTTGCCGGCACCTTTACTATGCTGTGGTTTGGCCTGGGAGCCAATGCCCAGGTTTTCCTCAGCAACAACGCAGCCGGCAGCTTTCTTGCCATCAACATTGCTTGGGGGTAAGTCGAACAATTGCTGGTTCCTGTACGGCGTTGCACTATGCTACGCAGCGTGGCATCCCTGCATATTTTCTCTTTTCTGGCCTGTAGCTACCGAAAACACAATGGCTATATATCTGTGTTGCCTTCCTTCCCGGCCGCTACACAGCATGCTACCTCATGGGCTGCAGGCTGAAATATATATATATATATATATATATACATTTAAAGAAGTCATCACACATACTAACACTTATCCTTCCTTCCTATAGATGCGGTGTTCTCTTTGGTGTCCTGGTTGGTAGCCGTTCTGGCGCCCACCTGAACCCTGCCGTCACTATTGCCAACGTTCTTCTGCGCGGCTTTCCTATCAGCAAAGTACCTGTGTACCTGGCTGGCCAGCTGATGGGCGCTATGCTCGCTGCATTGGTTGTGTATGCCAACTATATGGTGCCCATTGTTATGTTCAACCAGAGTGCTGGCGATCACACCATTGGAATGGGCAACTCGACAGCGGCAATCTTTGCCACTTACCCTCAGAGCTTCATGACTCAAGAGGGTCGCTTCTTCTCTGAATTTGTCACTAGTGCCATGTTGATGGCCGGTGTCTACGCCCTTGACTACACCTGGAAGAAGGGCACCTCCAAGGTGCCGGTGCCGATTGGTCTTGGGCTCCTCGTCATGGCGCTGGGCATGTCTTCGGGTTGGGAAACGGCTTATGCTCTGAATCCCGCTCGTGATTTTGGCCCGCGCCTAGTGGCGTATATGCTTGGATATGGCACCGACGTATTTACGGCGTTTGACTGGTATTTCTGGGTATGTTTCTTCTCTATTCTCTCATGTTTCCATTTGTTCCGTGCTCCTTGTTTTCTCCTGTGCGTTTGTGTCTCGGCACATTCCTGTCACAGGGTGACTTAGACTGTCTAAGACTTCCGACTTTGTGGCCTATTAGATTGACCAGGGCCTCGCCACTATGGCATTATTCGATGCCTTGTTCTCGAAACTCTAGTCAGCTCAATGAAGAAACTTACAAGAGCAAAGCCACTAACACCCTTGTCCACAACTTTAGATTCCCATTGTCGCTCCTATTGGCGGCTGCTTCGTAGGTGGAGCTCTCTACGACTTCGTTTCGGGCAACCCAGACTCACCCATCCGCACCATGCTGGACTGGATGTCGGGCGACCGCATGAAGCGCGATATCATGATGAACCATAGCGCCTCGCTATCTACTAAGTCAGTCGATACTATCGTTGCCTGCCCAATGTAAGAGGCTGCTAGCTTCTTTACCTACTATTCTCTTCGTGCCTTCAGCTATGAATGCAAATGCGCAGCCATAGACTTTGTTTTTTTTTTCTTCATACTGCTTCACCAGCATCGCCTTTTCCGAGAACAAACTCTGCTTGCGAGAATTCTAGCCTTTTGTTACTTTGCTGATTCCTTTTCTTGCGATACCCTTTCTTTACTCTTGTTTTGCTCTCGAAAACCATGCTGGTGACGGATCCATCTCTACTATTATCTTTGCGTTTTTCTTCATTTGTTTGGCGTTCGTCGGCTTCTTCTCGCAACATACTAATCACACCTTCGTTTTCTTTTCCTTTCTTTCAGCGAGGAGTTTTTTTCATTTGAGGCACTTTTCGCCTTGACTACATTCTCTAATTTTTTTTCTTTTTTCTTTTTTTTTTTCTTTTTTCAACATTCATTATTTTCTTCTTTGCTTTACTACTTTTAGTTTTTATCAGTCATTCGTTCTTCATATTAGATAGATATCTTGATTTTATTTTTCATTTTGGCGGACAGGGTTTTGGGTGGGCGGTTATTGGGCTACAAAAGTTGGCATGCTTTTCATTTTGTTTGTTTTTCCTTCTTCACCTTTAGAGAGATGTCATCTTTTCTTCACATTCTTTTTTCTCCCCTTCTATTCTTCCTTCAGAACAACTAGATCTAGATCACGATTACACTACACACTTTCAACAATAATACTACGCACTCAGTGTGCCATTTTTATTCTATATGGCTGCTGGCAGTTCCTTTTTTAGTTTTTTTTCTTATTTGAGCTTGGCTGATTGTGATACATTGATGAATTCTGAGAGACAGATATACATGAGATAAGCATCTTTATCTCACATATGAAAACGAGAGACGATGGGCTGATGATGTTCCGTCTGAGACATGTCTGAAGGGGTATTGGCAGGCTAAGCAAAGACTAGGCTGGGCTCAAACTGACAGGCACAATAAGCTTACACCAATTGCTTATCTTTTGGTATGTGTTTGCCTGTATTCTTGGTACCAACTAAAAGAAAACATCAGGACAGAAGCTCCCATTGACTTTTTAGAGAGAAAAGGGGAGAAAAACCAAAAGTAGGTACCGTCGATTGTCTGACGGGTAGATTCATTTTCACGATAGGAAAAAAATACAGACTCATGGGTTGTGCGAACTGACAGACAAGGAAAGATATAGAACTAACTATGACAGGGGTTACAAACCAGCGGGCCATGGGGGTTTCGCCTCGATGAAGGGGGGGGGGTGTCTATTTGTTGTAGATATGTTTGTTGTTTGATATTTGCTGGGTTTCGTGGAAACTAAAGGTCGGTACTTGGTCTAGACTTGGTCGAACGAATTATTGTAAGTGTAAGCACAATGCAGATGTGACACTGGTAACCCCGGTACTGGTAGGAGAAGCACGTTCTAGTGTCAGGCCTTGGCCTTACGTACAACTTATAGGTCGCGCTGCCTTCGTTGGGCTGCCCGATATCCGGGACAATATAATGGCTGGCATGGAAGACCGAGAACGGATTGTTCCAGTCTGGGTACAACTCTAATGTAGCATGGCTTCTTATTTTCCAGATTTGGTTGAACTGGAGCATGGAGGGAACAAAAGCCAGAAATTGGAGATGTGTTGGAGGGCAACAATACTTACAGATGAATAAACCAGCAGGTGATCAATTTATTACGTTTTGCTGTGTCTTTGTTTGTCGGGGCAGCACGATGTGAGGCGTTGGATTTTTTTTAAAAAATTAGTTAGTTACCCTACGTCTTTGGAAGCAACGCCTTTGACACTTCGATGTTAATAACTGAGGGGCAAAAAGATAGAAAAACCTGGTAGGAAACCCGATCGGAACCAGGATAACGATAAAAAGCAGTTATGATAAGATAAGGAGAACGATAAGTATTAATTTGAGCTGAGGAGGGGAGGGGGAAAGAGACAACAGAAGACACGATATAATGCGTCGCGAATATGCACATCAACAGCGTCAAGCAAAGACATTTACTATGTAGCTAGTATTCCAAATCATGTACATCACGAGGCACATATGAACCTAGTTTCACCTGCTTTCTGCCAGGCAGAGAGATACCTTTCTTTTGGCGTCGTTTTCAGGCTTCTTAAGAGCCGCCCAATGCGGACTAGGGCTCGGGGATTCCTTCCTTTTTAGCTGGTGGCTACGGCCGGACAAGCGACGCCCTTTGGATGGGGCCGCAGTCGCCACAATTTTGAAAAGGAAAGGGAAACTAAAATAGAAGAACCTGCTGGGTCGGTTCTTTTTGACTCTATCAATTGTTGTGTAAAAATGACAAAGAGACTCCATTTTCTCTAAAATAAATAAGCCGATGCACTAAAAAGAAAAGACCCAGGTTTTTGGTCTTGAGTACACATCGTATCTCTGCAAGGAAGATAACTAATTAGCTGCATTTAGCTGCGCTTGCCTGTACAGTCATATTAATTTTCCTTTTTCCATATTCTTAAGTCACATCTGGGCGCTTCATCGCCAACGTTAACAACTACCTATATAGCTATCGTATATCAGGCTCTTATACATAATCTACTGCTGCACATATACTACTATCTATTATGTCTGCTCCAGCTTCTAAAGCCACCACCGGCCGCTATACTGCTGCGCTGCAGGCTATCAAGGACCGCCGGGCTGCTGCTGGGCCCCTTAAAGCCGGTGTTGCCGCTTATTCTGAGAGTGACTTCTTCAAGGCTCCCGTATGAACCCCGTTTTGCCATACACTAACTATATCACGTTGAAGCAATACTGACAATTTCACACAGCAAACCGGAAAACCTTTCGCTAAGAGATGGGATCGTGAGTCGGCCACAGCCCGTCGTTCATACAAAAAAATTCCGATCAATACTAACTCTTCTATTCCCATTTTGCAGACCACCTGAGCTCCGAGAGCAAGCATCGTCAGCCCTGCACCCTTAAGCAGGCTGCCAAGCACCTTAAGACTCCCGGTATCATCTCCCTCGGCGGCGGCTTGCCCTCTAGCGACTACTTCCCCTTCTCTGAAATTAGCATGCGCGTCAACATGCCTGAAGACTTTACCGAGGACGGCCCTTCCGCCTCCATCACTATGGGCAAGCACGACATGGCCAAGCTAGGCGCCGAGTATGACCTGTCTGTCGCTCTGAACTACACCCAGGCTACTGGCGGTTACCAGATGATGCGCTGGGTCACTGAGCACACCGAGCTGCTTTACAACCCACCTTACGCTGACTGGGGCTGCTCACAGACCACTGGCAGTACTAGTGCCTTGGAGATGGCCCTGCGCATGTTCTGCGAAGGTGCTCGCAAGGACACTGTAGTAACAGAGGAGTTTGCTTTTGCCACTGCTATTGAGACCATCGGCCCTCTGGGCGTTGCCTGCGTCGGATCCAAGGTTGACGGCGAGGGCCTGCTACCCGATGCTTTAGATGAGCTACTGTCGAATTGGGATGAGGCAGCTCGCGGCTCTCGCAGGCCTCATGTGCTGTACACTGTTCCCTCAGGTCAGAACCCCACCGGCTCGACTCAGGGTTTCCAGCGCCGTAAGGATGTTTATGCTGTATGCCAGAAGCACGATGTATTCATCCTAGAAGATGAGCCCTACTACTTCCTTCAGATGCCTCCCTACAAAGTACCATCAGAGCGCGCTGTTGAGGCAGCTGCTGATAAGACGTGGAATCTCGATGCTTTCCTGAGCAGCCTCGTGCCCACCTTTGTGTCCATCGATATCGACGGTCGTGTTCTCCGTATGGATTCATTCTCTAAGGTTCTTTCCCCGGGTTCTCGCGCCGGCTGGATCACTGCCTCAGCCCAGATCATTGAGCGTTTCGTGCGCCACTCCGAAGTATGCTCTCAAGGTCCGTCTGGGTTCACGCAGGTTGCGCTCTTTAAGCTCCTAGATGAGCAATGGGGCCATGAAATGTACCTGCAGTGGCTACAGCATATCCAGCAGGAGTACACTAGCCGCCGCAATGTGCTACTTGATGCTTGCGAACAGTACTTGCCTAAGGACATTGTCAGCTGGGTGCCTCCCAGCGCCGGCATGTTCTTGTGGATGAACCTAGACCACACCAAGCACCCCGAAATTGCATCGCGATCACTAGAGAGCATTGAAGAGGAGATCTTCAACAACTGCATCCAAGGCGGTGTATTGTGCGCTCGTGGCTCATGGTTCCGCGCCGAGGCGAACAAAGAACTAAATGCCCTATACTTCCGTGCCACGTATGCTGCTTCTAGCTCTGAGAACATGAAGCAGGCGGTAGAGAGATTAGGTGCTGCTATTAGAAAGTCTTACAAGATGTAAATGGACGATTCGGAAACGAACATGGAAATAAATGTAACTAGCTTGTGATCTTTTTTTTTTTTTTTCAACTGTACGTATCATTGCATTTGATAGTGTATATGGGAAAATTGTCATAAATTATGAGATGTGATGCTGTTCGTGATAACGTGTTTGGTGGTGATGAAACAAAGTGTTACCGCCAGTCAATCTTGATGAACTAAGTAGTTTAGACTATAAAAAAAAAGAAGGGTAAAACATTTGTAATTGTGCCCGTGAGGTTGTCTCTGTAAGTTATGTGAATTCTTGTAAGGAAGGGACTGACTAATATGTGCTGAGATTTTATATATCTATTCTTCGTAAAACCCGACCATAACACCCTGGCCTGGCTTTAGTGTGATATCAGCCTTTAGCACGGGATCTCCTCCATCAATTGACTTCATATGGCTTTCTACGCGGGAAAAACGCTGGAACAAGCGCACAAGGACATATGCCATTTGATTTTCAGCAAACTGCTTGCCGACACACACGCGCTTACCGGCATTAAACGGAATAAAAGCACAGCTCTCGGGCCGCCACGCCTCCCAGCGCTCGGGCGCCCACCTCGTCATCGGCGGCAACCCAGCAGCCTCCTCCGCCGCCAACGGCAGACGATGCATGACAAGCGGCGAGTAAGTGATAACAGTGCCTTTCGTCAACGCCAGAGGCTGCAAGCCGTCACAGCCGCCACCGCGCTTAAGCGTAGTGTCGACGAGGGCGGTACGCATGTTGAAGGGTACGGAGGGATACATGCGCATAGTTTCATTGAGGATAGCACGCAGGAAGGGCATCTTGTGCGGCTGTAGATCACCGATGACTGGATTTGCGGACGGGCCTACAACTTCGAAGATCTCGTAGCGTAGACGCTTCACGACAGATGGGTTGCGCGCCAGCTCGTAGAGCGCAAACGAGAGTGTGCCAGCCGTCGTGTCGCGGCCGGCTAGAAGAAGAGCTAGGATCTGGTCACGCAAATAGGCCGGGTCGGGTATCTGCTGCTCCTGGGCGAGAATGTGTAGGAACGAAGACGGCGCAGGGGGCAGAGTCGGAGAGCCGGAAGAGGAGTCGGTGTAGCGCTTCTTGTTCGAGGCAAGCGCCAGGGCGCGGTCGATGAAGTCTTTGAGGAAGTCGTCAATGATGGCTAGATTGGCTTCGAATTTCTTTCTGGGAAGCAGACGCCAGAAAAAGGGAATCCGCGTCAATAGATTCTGGTGCTTCTGGGCCTCGTCAAAGGCGCGGGCAAAGGTGTTCTCGGCGGTGCTGTTGTAGTTACACGAATAGGGTTAGTATTAAGGGTTACATGTGCAGAGTTGTTATATCCAAGCAGAAAACCTACGTGAGCGAGTTCACATTCGAGCTAAAGATGAATTGGGTGGTGATGTCTAGTGACAAACGCAAAAACACGTCACTCATGTTAACCACATGGCCCTCAGCCTTGAAATCGCCGCCTCTCAGTCTCTCGCCTACAGGCGGCACGCCGCCATAAGCGCAAGCATCTAAGAAAGCGGGCATGTGCTTCTCAAAAATGGCCAAGTCATTGATGCGACTCCGCGCCAGTTGCAGGGCAATCAGATCACGGTTCAGGCGCCAGTCGTGGCCGTCCTGGGTGAAGATGCTCTTGCCGAGGAAGGCATGCCACTGGCTCTGGAACTCGGCGCCTTTGCCGATCTCGGCGTAGCGCATGAGGACTTCGTGGATGACAGCGGGATCATGGGTGAGCACTGTGCGTGTGCCGAGTATCGTGACTTCGGCCGTGGAGCCCTTGATGTTGGCAAAGACATCAAGCCAGGCCGTGTGTGTTTGGTTGTTCAAGGCTGACGAGATGCTGTTCCACAGAAACGGGATGCCTGCCGAGTAAGTAACACTCTATGGTTAGAGATGGCGTGTTCGTTATAAGAGCTTGGAGATTATCACATACCAAAGAAGCAGCTGTACGGTAGGCTCTGGGCTCGGCTGCCGCCAAGACGCCGAATAGCTAAATCTTGATGAACGCGAGTGGCGATGATGATAATAGCTACACAACATCCAAAGTAGATGCTGTACAGCTCAATGCCGCCAGCATTGGCGTTGTGCCAACACCATTCAATGACACCCATGACGGGAGACTAAGAAGCGGATTAAGTTGTAAGAGACGACGATGACGTATGAGTATTTCTGCAGTCAGAAAGGCAATCTATAATGAGTCAGGAATGGAGGGCCTTCCAGACCTGATCTTTAAGAGATAAACCGTCGAATCAATGACCTTCTCTGTTTGTCTAATCAAGGAAAGGCAACAGACATCTGCAGTCAAGTCTACAAAGTACTGAACTTTGGGGCTTGTCTTTCGAGATTACAACTTGAGTCCATGCAGAGCTCGGATTGTGGGCGGAGTCTAGGGCCTGGATAAAGATATGATCAACAAGGGGTAGATAAAGCTGTGGACCGTATGTGACAAGACTTTGAAGAGAAAAGAAGCTTATCCACTATGTTGTATAGACGTGGCCATATATTAAGATATATATATATATATGCCAAGAGGTAGGTGCCTCAAAGAAGCCTCAAGGAATTCCAGCTGCGGTCAGAAGAAATGTTTACAGCAAGGGGTTGTGGTGGCAGGGTAGGGCAGAATGTTTTATCTCAATCAAGGCTATCTTCCGAGGTGCATAAGAAAAGGTGATATATAGAGATCGTACGATGATCTATGAGTTCGCTTCGATACTTGCTCAGGTGGCATTTATATATTAGTACCATTTACAATATTGAAAGAAGAAGAGAACATGGCCATCATTTATGCAATGAATTATGCAGCTCTGTGCCATTTATCCCCAGACATTTTCTTAAAGGACTAGTACTTAAAACCAAAACCAGTAGTATCTCCAAAACACTAAGCAAGTTGTTAGTGGCATAGTTACCCCCTTAGCCTGGCTCTAAGAGCAAGATCTTTCTCCAAAGTAATGAGTGGCCAAGGATCCTTCGGATAGTTAGAAGGAAGAAGGCAAACGAACAGAATTAATGAAGATAACGATAGTGTAGACATAGCGATGATCAGATACAATCCCAAACTTCGCTAGGCAAGCGAATGAACAACGCCTTCATCCTGTGGTGGGAGTTTGAGAACAGGAGGGCGTAAATGAGCCGGGGGCGGTTAGATACCATCAAAATGGACTAAAGTCTATGTTGCTATGACCCAGAGTTTTTTATGGTTTCTTAGCACGAACAATCGGAAAGCAAGCTGCAATTTGTTTCTCTGTGCCTCACAGAATTATCAAGTTATCTCCATTTAAGCCTGAAGTAACAAGTTCAGATGGAAGCCTTGAGCTTATTTCTTGCATGAACTACACTGCTAGTAGGGACACGATGGCTTGTCTAGCTATAAGAACACCAACTAGTATCTGCAGTAACACACCGCTTGGAACTATCACAATTAACAGAATTATAACGCAGTAGCGTCAAGTTATTGTATCAGGCTCTATATACTAGTCTTGAATGTCCGTGATATGTTGTACATGACCATAAATGTATCTTGTCTAGTCAACACGAATATCCCCCGCTATGATTCTACCACTAGGATGGGCGACACAACACCCTCTAACCGGTTTCATAGAGTACGTTTCCTGTTTCCTCCTAACTGGCCTCAACAACGCCGTGCAAATAGTTGGTCTTTTCTTCTCCTAAATTATGTGTTGAGTTAGTAGAAAACTTCCTCCCCCCCTCACTTATACAGTAGCATCATAGCGCTAAGCGTACCTGAACAAAGTCCAGCCTAAATGCAAAATAATAAAATTAGATGATAGCTAAAAGCCATAGCCATACCCTGTCAGTTTCTGTTCCTTTACGCATGTCCTTAGTTACCGATACTAACGTAGCTCCGGCTCTTATCTAGCCAATCACAGCCCTCTCTCAACTGTATCTAGACGCAAAGTTGACTCCAACCCCAGCAAATATATCTTGTTGGCTTTCTGTATTTTGCTTGCTCTAAGCGAGGTAATTTTTTTGGGCTGGGGGTAGGGGGGAGGGGGACGGGTTCTGTGGCTTGTAACACGGTTTTCTTTGACGTATCTTGGTAACTATAATTTCTTTTTATTGTTTTGTAAAAGTTTAGTAGTTTATATGAAAATACGAACAACATGGTCAAGATAGCATCAACTTAATATGATACATGCCTCAAGCTATTCTCCTAATTAATGCCTATATGGGAATACAATGTCTAAGTTAAATACCCATCCTTCTATTCCTATGCATCCAACATGCACAAATTGAACTACATACATATGCACGTTATAGCATAGTTTTGCTTTGACGAATACCTTGCCGTCTACTTTTATAATGGCCAGTTATGTACAAAGGAAAATCGCCTATATCTAGGGCTTCAAATATGTAGTATGTGTCTACTTCTAGAAAGTGATGGCGAACATATGATATGGAGGGCGAATAAGTATTGGTGCACTTATGCGATACATTTTGATGCTTATTATTTATTTCGTATAGTATTACAAGCTCGAAATATAAGATATAGTTTACGTATATAAGATAGATATTATATAGCCCAAAGTATCAACTTACCGATCTAACAAAAGTAATTATCCAACAAAAGAAAATAGCTTCTCAGTACTTGCTCGCGGGATAGATTAAACCCTCAGAAGATTGTCTCAAATATTTCTGCTAGACGAACATGAGAAGAGTCTTCATGGCCTCAATGTTGGAGCATACTTTGTTGATTTCTACTAATATACGGAGAAAGAAACAGGGTAGAACTGTACTTACACAATATAATTTCCTATTTAGGCCGACTTGCGATGCTACTATGTAGGAGCGTCACTAAGTCCCATGTTCATCCTATGATAATATGCAGTACTTTCAACTCTTTACTGACCCTGAAGTTCATCCAAGATGATCATCTCCTAGAGGCCTTAGGTTAAGTTTCATAGCAGTACCTACGACTCTCGGTACGTTACGTTTGAGCCGGAGCAACCTGCTATTGTTATCATTGAATCATGACTGATATCACAGATCATCTCACATGCATCTTATATCTTGACGCACGCAAGACATACTACTAGTATGTAGCCATGATATCTGTTCGGTAGCCAATCCGGCGTCGTATAATCTCAGTGATAGTGTGTGTATATATCTGACGTCAACCTAAGTTGCTACGCAATCAAACGACGCCAGGTTGGTTACTGGACAGACTTTCAAACCTTCTGCTAAGGCTCTCCCCCAAGAATAGAGACTCGGTT
>LXGT01000249.1:0-46353 GCA_001640655.1 Endoconidiophora laricicola | reverse complement strand
TATCTAGCTTCCTTGAAACTCAAACTGCCTAATGCTAACACTAATTCGCGCAGTGGTAGTATAAATAATAAAATAATCATCAAAAGGATAATCTAGACATCTTGATATCTACTTGAAAACATAGAATCTATCGGAACATTCACTATAACAAGTTAAGATATATATCAATCGACTTGAACTATTTTGTTATTATAAGCATCCACTAAATGAATCAAAGCTATTCTCTACTTTTTTTTGACAAATTTCATTTCAATGTAGCACATAGGGTTAATAACCGTAGAGTCTTCATATATCCAGTTGGCTGTCTGCGAGGATTTTCTTAGAGACTGAGGCCATATGGTGGCAATGTACCTGACTAACATCTGAGTCCAAATAAGCTCAACATCAGGAGTGCTAGCGGCGGCTGTGATCAAGGCCTGCGAGACCCTGTTCTGGTTATCGCACTCTACTGCACACTGTCGCAGTTGCGCCTTTATAACATGTCTTGACGGAACTCAGTTTCTCTAAATCTTTAATTGCCTTTTGCTGACCACCATTATTCTAGCAGTGTATTGAAAAAAACTATATACACATATTAGGCCAAGCCCTCATGAAGCGGTAGTCTAATGTTGGTATAGGCTACAATGAGGAAACGAACAAACTTGCAAAGGATATCACCTGTTGTCGACCACCGATCACGCGACTATGACTTTGTCATGGGCCTAGACTTGTTAGATCAAAGCTTTGGTTGCTGGTTGACAAAAGACAGAACTGACAACTCGCGCACCTTACCAACCCTCTGGCCATGCCTCTGATATAGAAATTTTTAGTGAAGGATACGGACGGATACAATTATCGCTATAACCATGATTATTCCAAGTCATTACTAGAGGGAATTTATACGTTGCATGTGTAAATTGGTCTTTGAGGAGATGACGATGGCAGTAGAAATGTATAGTGACGAGTTATTGTTAATAAGATAGTCCCTCAAGATTGAGAGACTGAGGCGGCGTCAGGACTCAGCAATTTGTGATATTATAACAGCAATGGCATGACGGGCGTAAAATGCGCCCATATCATCTCCCGGTCGCAACGGTATCTTCATAGTTCTAGAAACTGAATAAGATTAATGATTAAAAAAAAAAAATCTCCCGGTCGCAAAAATGGGGTTTATTTCATAAGGAAGGTCATAACTTGTCATTCGATAGCACATAAACCCCGATAAATCAGGTTTTGTCCAAAAGTCACCTTATAGAACATTGGCATACACCTAGAAACAAACGCGTTAAATTTCACAAGATGTTGTATGAGTCTTTCACCGGATATTTGTATAAGATGTTTTCTGTTCAAAGAGTCTACTCAAATAATGAGGAGATAGGGGCGGGAGATGGGAATTGTGAATATGAGTTCGGAAGAAGAGGCAAGTGAAAAGATAAATTAAAAAAAACAGACGTGAGCCATACAAGATAGTAAAGAAATATCTCTCTAGCTTTTCTTTGCTGAACAGTAAAAATACATTACACCATATCGAAAATATCAAGGGTATGATATCTGAAGAGAATGATACTCGCATACATATCTCATAACATCAATCATAGATCATTTGTCATGGCTACATTGATGCGTAACACACAAATGCCACTATTATCAGGGTATTTACGTGCTATAGCTCAAGACAATAGAACATGAACACATGAAAAGAACGATACGGTTCATCCTTATTCAGCGACAATGTGGAGGAAGGTGAGAAACTTGATTACCGTGGCATGTGACATGGAATTCTCATGGGAGTAGGCGTCAAGGAAAAACAATGATTTACTTCAGCTTGGCCCATAACTTTGGGGCCATGCACTCATTGGCACAGTGCATGAGATGGAAGACTAAGTTATGGTTAGCATGCGAGATCATAGGAATGGATTCTAGACGAGTTCTTGACTGGACGTCGAAACATCATATTCGAGTATTGTCAATAGGTATCGCCAGATATATCCTAGGCCAAATTAGATGAATGATGTGTACAGGTATTTATACTTACACTCCTCGACGCAATCTTCCTTGGCGGCACCGTCAGTCTCAATCTGGCTGGTAACGCGAGCAACGCACTCATCGTAGTGATGCTTAGGGCCATGGCAGCCGGCAGAATTTTGGCAAGCTAAGATACGCAAAGGTCAAGTCAGTATTATGCCTAAAAAAAGGAAGCACTGGTGCCGGGTTTTGATAAGACATTGTCTTTGAGTCGTGATAACCGGCTGCTAAGCGAGTGATTGATATTGTCGACGTGACGAAACAGAGAAACAACAGCAGCATCACTTAACAGGCTTAAGGAAAGCTAATGCTGAAGCTATGAGATTATCCGTCAAGATTTCACACGTAAGAGGGTGCCGTTGAGAGTTCCGCATATCCGAAAAATTGTTATTGCCGAATCCGGAGTAATCAGCCCATAGTAGATGGCGATATCGATTAACCTCTCTTTGTCCAATTTTCATGTTTATCGAATAACAGCACTTATCGGTGATTTGTTGAATATGTGGTCGGTGGCATCGAATGTGTAGTGTAATTGAAGGGGGAGACATACCCTCAGAGATAGCAACCATGGGGTCGACAATCTCCTCCTCGTCCTCCTCGTCCTCCTCGTCCTCATCTTCCTCCTCGTCCTCCTCCTCATCAGCGGGAGCCTCATCGGCAGCAGGCTCCTCCTACAACAAGTTAGCTAACTGCTAGAAATAAATTGGTGCGTATAGTGTTTTGAGCGTGGGGAGGGTGGGGGGTGGGCAGATTAGATGGCCGATAATGTCTATTTTGAATATAGCGAGCAAACAAGATCGCGGTAAGGCATTGCGTGGACAGACAGAGTACAATGGCAACACCAATTGGTCGAGTGAATTCGCATCGTTCTATAATCCAGTGGCCTGTATCATCGATGTTTTATTGTGGCATATCTGCAGCAGGAATTCGAGTAGGCATGATGAATTGGTTGGTGGCGTGTCATTTCTTACATTGTCTTGAGCAGCCTCGGCGTGAGCCTCAGACCACGGCTTCGCAGCCTCGACAAGGTCAGTGATCATCTCCCAAACGCTCATAGTGGCAGATTGCAGTAGAGCAGATGGATCAGAAGCAGGGAAGAAAAAAAGAAAAAAAAAAAGGAAAGGAAAAAGACTATCGTTGGCGGGAAACAACAATCAAATGTGTTAGCAGGTACAAAGGCCAAGCGTCGCAACTGGCAGAAATAAGACTAAGTAAAGAAGCTTACAGGTAGGTTCACAGCACAAATTTGCTTCGGTGATGGATAGGTTTCACTCTACAGCTGAAAATGGCAGCGTTGTGATTGGGGTTGGCTTGGAAAAATCTCGGAAGCTTTCGGCTGAGGTCCGCACTCAGAAAAATCACTACAAGAAAACATTGCGTGCCGATGTAGTTAATTGCTACCATATGATTGGCTAACAGTGATAGAGTTTACTGTCAAGAGGATCAATCCTCTTAGTAATGTGGATGAAGCTTATGTAAGGTGCTTAACTTGATGAAAAAATCGCTCATCGTGACCTTCCACGTGATCTGTGTCCACTTCTTTCTAGCAGTTTATCTTCTTGTAGTACATTTGTCCATTTCCGTTTTCAATATAGTACTTAAATTTTTCAAACTTGTTAGCTTTCTGTTAATTGTAGTCATGTAGCGCGGTAAGATATGCTGTCCGCTATTAACAGGTGGTTTTGTACCTTCATCTAGTAGTGTTTTAATAACGTTGCTAATCTTCCCAGCATATCAGCTTGTCCGACCCCCATCACAGCTCTTTTTCCAATCTATTTTCTATTAACTTCTTCTTAATCTTTGAGTTTCCTCTTAATGGCAAAGGTAAAACACAAAAGATATGCCAAAGACACAACAAGAAGCGGCCATTATCAACTAGCGAGCCTTTTACTATCTACTAATGGGGGACTATATGCCAAGGTATGAAACAGTGGAAGTTCATAGTTAGTAAAGATATGGATATATACATTTTGTTACTCTTCTATAACTTTTCTTTTGAATAAAAACAAGGCTCATAGTACTGAGCATTTATTTTCTCTGTATTCTTCACCTGTTTCCTTCTCTTTCAAGATTATGATTATAATATAACCCATCTTGAAGGGCTAATTGGGGCTTTTGCCAGAATAATGTGAGAGTTTGGTGGCCACCACTTCAAACAACGAGACTTTCACATTTCCCGATCTACTGTAAACAAGAATGTCATTGCTGCCAAGATAAGTTCGTTGAGGTCCCTTCTCAGGCCCGTAGCAAACGCGAAAGAAAACGTATGCAACGGCATGCTTCAACAGTGAATGCTGATTCACTGTCCTTTTTATTACAACTAATATACACTATTTCAATGTTGCACTAACATTATCCTTTGTATGTTGACAATGAACTTGTTGAAGAGGCTATAATGTTTGTCAATAATCTTGTTTTATCCCGTCTGCATCCCAGATCTACTACAATCTGATAGCATCAAACATATATGGCGTTGGAAGTGCTACCCAATCACGAATCTATAATCGGTGAGCTTAAATCTAATAGGTATTCAAAGATTTTATTGGATATGATGTCGGATGCTTTCAACAGTACAGAATACTACTCCCATCGTAATGTACGTAGTTTTCCTTTCTTTCTTCGCATAGCAGTAAATTGTCTTTCTCCTGTCGTCAAAGAAGTGGCGATTGATGCTACATCCGAGACAAATTGTGCAGGCATGGTTTTGGTAGCAATTGTTGCAGAGGTAGATAAATTGGGCATAGTACTGGGCTACATGCTTTTAGAAACGTTAGTCACTGCTAACAGGAGAAGAGGTGCAACTCCAGGTGCAACAGCTGCTGTTATTGTGAGTTTGTGGAGGTTGCTAAAGATGCCGGGTTTCAGCTAATATTATTTGATCACGACAAAGATCGAAATGAAATGATGGTGATTCAACAAGTGTTTTCTACGATGACTGTTCAGCTCTGTTTTTACCATACTTTACGTGCTGTTAGACTAAAGCTTGGCGATAATTCAATGAATAATTTCCTCTCTAGATGGCGACCGATATTGCTGAAACTGTTGCGTCAGGCATAGAAGTATGCTAGAGCTCTCTCTCTTCGCAATGATTCAATGGGCCATACGGATATGTGCGTTGTAGTTGCACTCACCGTGATGTTCAGTTACAATAAAGTGGGCGACTAGAGATTAAGCTTCTTGCTGGTAAGAGTGCCCATCTCACGATGTTTTCTCGTCATTTCAATGCACACTCATTGTTTCCTGATAAACCATAGTGTTTTCCAGATCATAGCGCTTATTCATAGAGATTCAGCTGGAGAGATGTATAGATTTTTGTCAAGGAGAAGGTTAGTATTAGGTATGGGCATACTTTTATCAACTGGTATACCCCTGAGCATTGGCTTTTATTGGCACGTTCGAAAAACACAGATGAGGTCTCGGCATTGAAAACGACTATTATAGTCGAG
The DNA here is from genome assembly GCA_001640655.1 of Endoconidiophora laricicola. Taxonomy (NCBI): domain Eukaryota; kingdom Fungi; phylum Ascomycota; class Sordariomycetes; order Microascales; family Ceratocystidaceae; genus Endoconidiophora; species Endoconidiophora laricicola. Next base: position 40,903 of record LXGT01000249.1, on the reverse strand, counting down.
TCTCACTGACGATGAATTATATACGACTTTCTTCGTTTGACTAACCTCCTATCGATGTTGTTGAATAGGTCTTGATAAGCAGGACTTTTCCAGGTAGCATCGTGCGAGTAGATGAGATTAGCAAAATCAGGCGCCGATTTGCTTTTTCTAGAAGACGTAAAGACATGAAATCCAACTAGAGAAACTGCGCTAAAACTCCTGTCAATCCTGAGATTCTTAAGACATATCAAACTGACAGAAGATCGGTAGGCTGTTGCGATTCTTTTGTATTGAGCCGTTTTCTTCTTTGCAGGCAATTAGTCTTTTGCTTCCTGTCGATTACGGATGTGGTTTCGTTCTTAAGACAGAATATAGCCGATCTGGTCTTGTCCTCTTCCAAAATTGAGCCTTAGGTCTTGGATAACGATGACGACGACTACTCTTCGAGCTCTAATAGTGATGATATTGACATTTACATCAGAGCGTTATTAAGCTAAAGGCGAAAGACGGCAAAAGTTTACTCACGCCGGAGAAGATCATGCACCTAGTGAAGAAGAACAACAGGATGTGGTTGCTTTGACTGTCAGGTTTCACCAAATGGCTTTCGAGCAAACTGCCATGTGTAACTGGAAGTTCATAAAACGAGTAGGTGGGCTCTCGAACAATATTACGCAACTTTTTGATGACCTTGACACAATGCAAAAGTAAAAAGCACACACGCAAAAGTAAAAGACAATGCCGCTAACTTGGATAACTCAGACAGTCACTTGTAATGTAAGATTGTCCTTCTCCTTCACAAGAGGGGGTTTGTTTGCCTCATCATAGTTTCTTCTAATTCGGCAATAAGTAAACCATTTTTGGTTCTTCATAGTAAGATTTGATGGTTGAATCAACACATGTTTGGACTGCGAATTTAAAAAGTAGGGTGTATGTAATTTACTACTCTATGCAAAAAACCGGTAAAGAGTGGATACAAATCACGTGGAAGGTCACGCAATAAAAGCTCATATTTTTTCGTGCGATAACCCCACCCACTTTGCTTTTCCCAACCCTAATACACTTCGTAATATATGCTACTCACTCTCACATAGTAGTAATATATGTATGATCTCGAATGTATAATATTAAGTTAAAAGTATTCTGAAGTATTAGCAAGCCAAGACTATCTCAATTTTCTCTACAAACAATCAACTGCATTGATATAAATCACTTTAGTACATTACGTTGGTAGAATAATATGGCTTGCATGACTTTGTGTCACACCAAGATTTGCAGTATACCTGGTAGTTTTACACGACGGCACATTGCTGTAGACAAATGACACGGTTGGCAGAAAACTAGTTGCGGTATATAAATAGAGGCGTAATATATAGATGGAGATGTCTATTCAGTTGAGATACTACGGTCGCTTAGGTCCTCTGATAGATACTACAATGAGTTAATACCGACGACGTAAAGCATCATGTGATGTTATGGGATAGTGTAAAGTGAATATTAGTGTATATGATTATAGTCGAGACAGATCAGTTATATACTATACATAGTCTACTGCTGCAAAAAATAAAGATAGGATAAATTAAGTGAAGATATAAAACTTGATTGAAAAAAAATTATATATGATGAGTATCATAACTCATTCTCTTTCGGCAGCATCTCGGATATGATCTTCTAGCCTCATACTGAGACTTTGAGCTTGAGCTTCGTCATATCCTGGAGGGGGTCCGTTAGGTGCCCGGTTCTGACTGGCATTACTTTCAGATCTGCTGTGGTTCTCAACGGTGCGAGGTGTTGCAACCGACAACCCGCGGCCCTGAGCACTATATGCGGGAAGCTGTTCGTCTGGAATACTACCAATGGCGTGACCAGTGTCTCTCTCGATTTCTCGCACATGGGAAAGTCTATCCTTGATATCTATGAAACGGGTGACGAATTCGTTGTGACCGCCGTCCTTGAAGATGAGCTTCAGATCCATACGTGGGAACTCTGGTGGAATTCCGCCTTGAGAAACAGGCTTGACTGACGCAGTCCAGTACCATGATCCAAACCAAGGTGAGGAAACGTGTGAGTCTTCTAAGTTCAAGATAGGAGCGCTAAAAGATGCGAATTCTGCTGTTGGCGTAACAGGGATGTATATCAACTGGCCTGGGTTAGTCTCACAACTCCATGGATGTATTGAATCTAATGCGTAGCACCAACAAGAAAGATTCGATATAAGGTTTCGTTGGGTAAGACTTACTCTTTGTGTTGTGATGTAGGTAGTCCCCGAGTCGCATTTGATAGAAAAAGGTGGCCGTGGCTCACTCGAGGTCGAATTCTTAGGCGAGGTGAGTTCTAGGGCGATTCTTTGGCCAGTGACGTGTCTTATATGCTCGTGTGGCAGACGAACGATATCATTGTCTCGCGACATCATGACCCAACTATGTCGGTGGTCAATATCAGGACTCATTGGTGGCGAAGGGAGTGGTTCTGTAGGAGCTCGCGACATGAATGCATGTTGCTCTTGAAGATATTGGTCCGTCATCGCGCTTAGCAGCAGTGCAAGTGTGCTACCAATATCAATATTGAAGTGAAGAGGGAAAGGTGACGTGACGGAAGGAGATGCCTCTATTAGAAGTGATAGATATGTGATTGAACAATCAGAATGAATTTTGAGATAAATGGTGGTTTCGTATGCCGGGAAGTGGGAGAAGCAATGTAGTATATAAGAAGGAAGAGCGAAGGAGACGGACAATTGTTTAGAGGAGAGATAGAATCAGAAGCATGACGTTTGGGTAAGGTTTGTGCGTAGCGCTGATTGATTATATACTTGGCTAACACAAATTGATACAGATCATATATTCAACGAGAACTTGATGTTGTGTGCTCCGGGCATCGATAGATTTTGATGATCAATGAAGCAGCATCAAACATAAATGGAGGCTTTAGAATAGGTAATGAGAATATTGGACAAGATACAGCGGTATATTGCAAAAAGAACGGTTGACAGATTTTATGAAGTAGGAAGATAGGGAATGTTCACGATCGAACTGGCGTAGGTTTATGATAGGAAGACAAATGCTAGGAGGATATAATGGTTCTACGTATGCGCATGAAGGTAGGTATATGTAAAGAAGAAGGGTAATGAAACAGATAGCCATAAGTTCTCAGAAAAACATGGTTTTCTTGAAATGCAAACGGGCCATGGGCTGCGGGAGAGGATGGAAAGAAAAGACAAATAGAAATCGATAGGGAGGGAATCAAAGTATGTAGGATGCATGTAAAAGGACAGGGACGAGGGCGGTAGAAACCTAGACCTTGGGAAAAGGTAATGATGGACAGATGGGACTTGTTTGAAATATATATACTACTAGATTGATTGAGACGTAAATATATGGAAACTTACTTTATAGACATTTTTCTTTAGTGTCGTCGAATCGTGATTAAGCTTTATGATATTGTGCTTGGAGGCCGCAGTTTGTGGTGTATACGTATCGAGAATCTGAAAAGATTGGAATTATCTTGATTACTTGAGGCTAGTTGAAGTATTTGTTAGTATAAGTGGATATGAGTTTAATGACTATCTATATGTGCTATTTATTTTATGTTTGATGGGGCGACCTGGTATTAGTAGCTATATTGCACGAGCCCTGCCCTTCAACAAAAATTTCTAATATGGTAGTATCACATTTCAAGAGTAGCATATTAATGAGCTCCGTATATGACTAGTATTGGATATTGAGGAGATGAGAAATGAGTGTCATGTAGACATAGGTAAGTTAGAGAATGTTGGGCGATAAGATGACCGTTGACTAATAGATGAATACTGAGAAGGGGGGTGATTGAAAGGCTTAATGCTATATTGCATAGGGGTGTGACAATTATGAGGTATTCAATATATGTCCCTTGCAACGAAGAATGCTGCACAGGAAGCTGTATGGTGTGCAAATAGTAAGACTTCTTCTATTGCGATGTCATATAGGCTAGTGAGGGGGTGCACGCGAGGGTAGCGTAATGATAACAAAGTTGTATATATAGAGAAGAGAGGGAGACGGCGATGAAGCTCGCATAAAAAAACCAGCAGTGTTATTGGAAGAATTTTTGACAAAGATATTCAGCTACGGGTATATCTCGAGAGCAGGGAGTTAGAAACTTATAAATGATCAATGCTATCATAAAAGTGACTTAACGAGCTTGAGGGTTGAGCTCCTGATAATGGCAAATGGGGCAAGACTAACTGAATACCCGAAGTGGCTGCGATATAATACGAGATAAAGGCAAGAAAAAGAGTGAAAGAATGGGTGGAATATACGCGGAAGCGGCAGGCGGGTCCCGAATTCTAGGATTTTATGCTAAGATAGGGCGAGAGCTTTCCGTATATCTGATGCTATAGCTAGTACTAGTAGTAATAGACGGGAATTTATGAGGTAGGCCGAATTTGAAGTTCTAGACTTTCTTCTAGAAGAAATCGGGGTAGGTGAAGTGGGCATGAAGAAGTAAAGAGATTATGATTCTGATCTAGTACTGGAGGTACAGTAGTACTACTGTACAACAGAACTGAACCGCCACAGTAGAGAGGGCCAACCCCAAAATATGACAGAAAACAAGAGATGTGCGAGGGAGGGTGTCCAGACAAGACCCTCCAGACGACAACGCTTAGACTTGAGAGGGACAGAGAGCCTGGCTCGTTAGTTGCTGCACGAGCAGCAGCAACCTATGAGCGGGCCGTCAGGAACACGGAAGCAAATGAAGGCGTAGGTACTTACAGTTTACAGGTCGTTGGTTGACTGAAGGTTGGTTGAAGAAAACGGCCTGGACTGTGAAGCGATATTGGAAATAAGGTCCGAAGGGGTAAGAAAGAATTCGGGTGGCGTGTGCACGACAATTGATGGCATAGCGAGCGCCTTTGATTGTCGATGTGATGGTTGCTTGATAGCTTTATTATCATTTGTCATTAGAGGGGCCTGCGAGACTTGATTTGTGCGCCACAAACTGCCGCGCAATAGACGGCCTTGAGGGGGCTGTGGCGTCAGCCACACCAATGTCTTAAGAGGCAAGGATCTCATGATGTTGACAAGAACACTAAACACAAGATAGCTGAACTCTTAGTGCCAAAAACAAACGACTGTGTATCTATTATCCACAAGACAACGAGTCCCCTCACAGCAGGCCAGCCTCTGAAAATATGGCACGAAATGGCCAAAAAGAAAGCTGCGTTTAGCGGAGCCGAGAGTAGAGTAGAGCATTGCAACACTACATGATGTTAGAGGCCCTGCTATTGATAGCGTTACAGTTCATTGCCCACTTTAAAGGGCCTGGCTAAAGCAGTTCAGCTAGAATGTTCACAAGTTACTGAATTGGAAATACAATGTCTGCGTACCAGCCAAGACTTGACAGGCTATAGCTTCTTCTACTGGCTACTGTTATTGCTATAGCTACAGCATAAATAAAAGCTAGTCTCAAACGACTTGGCGAAGATTCTGTAAATATAAGCTAAGATACACAAAAGGGTCGTTATTATGGGTACCCTATTGTGAGACTATGCTTCACAAAATCTACTTACACGATAAGACTCCCGTCCGTTCAGCTACAAAAAAAAGAGCTAGTTCGTTAGTCGAGTGAAAAAAGGAGGGGGTTTGGGAGGCCCGACAGGGAAGTCTGGTGTAGGGGAAGCAGCTTCCGGGAAAACATGATACAACCACTACATTGAAGCTATGAAAGCTACGGTCACAAATGCATAAGGACGCGCGCACCCGCTAACCTAACTGTCAGTAAAGCGTGCTATCCCTTCCATGTGAGCGTTATATGCGCTAAACAAATGTATCCAGTGGCACTAATTCATTGATTATATATATAAAGAGAAGAATCCGTGCAATAACATTCTAGGAGATATAGGGCTTTCCCACGAAATTCCCACCCGTTGTTGTAGTAGTTCATTTACACCAATGCATACTTGGACGGATCGACGTATATGTACATATGTAGACGCAATCTATATTCCGAAGAGAAAAAAAAAGTGCGTGTCTGCTGCTGCATGCAAATGGCTATAGGAAGGATACACGCTACATTTTGTCATGTATGTACGCTCCTATATACATCCCTCTGAACCTGCAGCAAGCTGGAAAAGGCGAATAGAAGGAAGGATGGAAGGCTAGACCAGACACTTCACTGTTACTGTATAGTAATGTTGTAGTAACCTTGAAAGGATTACGGCTTCGGGTCCGAGGCGACATCTTGACGAGACTTATAGCCATACCGACGGCGTGGTGAATAGTATTAACAACGTCCAGAGGCATTCGCCTTATTTTAAGTAACTTTCACCACTATAAGTCTTTGCTGAACAAACCTTGTTGCAGAAATGAGAGCGTTATGCATTAGCATAGTACTTTAAAATACCTAGTAACAGTAGTAGTTAATACATCTTTTTATCTAATGTAAACTGTGTGATGCTACCTTATAGACATGGAGATACTTCTTACTATGCTAACATCCCGTATGGGTATCATGGGTTTGTATGATACAGCTTAGCTAATCATTTTCTTATGCCTATTATCGATGGTACTAATAAATTCATCTTGCTCTCTTGTAGAGACATGTTTCTTATCTTAGTAAGTGTTAGTTTCAAGAACGTGGTCTTAGGCCTCATTAATTTATGAATTACACCATGACTATGTATGCTAGTCTAGAATTAAGTATAGTGATAATGATGCTTCTACACCGTATGTAGTGATAGAGAGCTGCTATATAGCAGTGGCCTTTAGAACATGCTGTGTTGATAGTATGAGCGGTGGCCAAGGACTTTCTGTCACTATTATAGAAAATAACGGCGTTTTCTCTGGCTGTTTCCCTGATCTAGTTATAACGGCCTGCCAACTCTAAGATGGTCCACTATTTGACAGTTGTACTATGGACACACGAAGGGATTCTAAAACTAATGTTGTTAACATTGGGCTCCCTTATCTGGCAGAAAACCATAGTTCCATGGCTTCAGACAATCGTCTCATATTGTAAGTCACCGAGAATACACGAACCGTTTGCTATTTTCTTATCCTATCCAAATCCTTTGTCTTCCCGCCATTAACCGTTCTTCCTTTTTCACGTTACCAGACACTGATATGCTCTGTATTTCGGCGATTTTACAGTCTTCTACTAGCTAGCCTGTTAGCTTGTCTGCTTCCCCGCCTGCTGTGTGAGCTTGGTTTACATGGTTACTCCTAGTAATCATGGAGTCCTGGTCTGACAAAAACTTTGAAGTTCAGTTACTACAAGTAAGTAGTTGGTTGGACACAATAATTGGCATATCTCTAGACCTTAATTTCAAATTTCTATTCAGTGACGTGTAAATCAAGTATTAAGTATGAAGCCAAGCCATCATTTGGATGCTCTAGTTTTCATATAGACCGATGTTATGATTTGCCAGCTATTATGACATTAGTCAAAATATTAGTAGATACAGAAAAACAGATTCCATGAAATCCTATATGCATAGCAAGGATCATACAAGTTGCATAGACAGGCCTAAGTTGTCCTAGTTGCAACTATAGCCCAGCATATTAATTATCGAACGCGCAAAGAAATACTAAAGAACGGCAATAGCATCATGATATAACAATGAGAGCAAGGCTACTGCCCTGTTTGCTTCTGGACAGTCTAAGTACTATGTACATTGCTAGAAGGTACATGTAGTAATAGTTAGGCACTATAGAGATTATCAGATATTTCGCATCATCTACTATTTATCCACTATTTCTTTTAGGTTGAACTTTTATTCATGATACTCACTCTTGCTCTGTTATGGGTACCAAAGCGAATATAGTATTGGGGATCAGGAATTCAAGGAAGAAGAAAAAAAGGGGACGCCGGGCTTGTTTCGATAGGGTTTGCAATATCCGCTCCCTACAACGCATACTATAGAGACATATGAACACATACGCAGCTTGGACAACTCACGCACCATTATGCAAGATATGGCTTTAGTTGCCATTGCCCGGAGCCTTTAAATACGAGGTTGACGAGTCTAAACCTCCCGTCAACAGAAACATATTATAAAAAGAATAATGGTGCTCTCAGGGGACTTGAAGCTAACGACGTATCTTTGTTCCTATCACTATCATTTGAAGTCTTTGGTCTACTTACGTAGCTTAGCTAGGCAGTATATCTGACTCTTTTAGTTCAGGGGAAAAATGTATTTCCATCACCCCGCTTCTTAGTCGCCCAACATAGTCTTATTCAGCCGATGCCAGGATCAGGCACCATGATAACACTTGAGCTATAGCACGGATATTCATGGCACTTCTCTCCCATCAACTAATCAGCATTCTTGATATTTGGCGTAGTTATTCAAACCCCGCAAGATGCCCAGTCCTAGACCATGATACTTTCTCGCTTCCCCTCGCTGCTTGTTCCTGCCTGTCATCTGCGCCAGGTTAGAGCCCCCGGGTAACGGAACGTCTCTATAACATCAAAAGGTATGGAGGCTAAAAATTCAGTCCATAATTAGATATAATATACATCATAGTGTCGGAGTTCTGCGAAGTTACTTTGATCGCTATACTGTATACTCAATTATGACTAGTAAAAACATAGTTTCCAGAAAAGTCGAGGGGTGTGGGATCGAATGTGATCATTTTTAACAACTACATGTATGAAGGAACAATAGGAGAATACTTGATATCACTAGTTGACGATTTTTATATTGGGAGATTGAGTTGACTGTGATTGTACTTGTATATAGCACTATATGTAGTTCTATGGTAGGAATGTGACCCAGGAACCTAAAAGCTGACCCAGAACAACGGCACCATCTCCTATTATACACAGAGGTACAGTCAACTAGGTAAGCCTTATTTATGTTTTCATTCCACGGTACTAGGACATGCAAGTAGCGTATGCCGTATACATATAGTGGTATGCACTGTCAGTAAATCGGACATATATACCGCGGAACCGGTCCACCCGCCCAAGAGATGCAGTAAAAAGCTAGTCACTCATAGCTAGAACACTTCAAGTTGTACCGTTAGACACGGCAAAAAGCCAGACAACAGGCTTTATCTACAGCTCCATAGTAAAGCCAGTTACTCAATTCATACCCAAAAAATACATCTTATATTCATATTATCCCTCGGCGTGTATTAATGTACATCGAGACTAGTTATCATATTTACTATTTTCACATGCCAACACTCACACACACCTCATCGCCTTACATCTTCCCCCCTGCTACAGCATATGCTTGGAACCGTACTCATAACTTGGGCTTATCACGCTAACGCATGCCCCTAGGTAAGCAAGTATTGCAACGTGGACAACGATTAGACGAACGATCTCACAAAGGATGGTATCATCACTCATGGCGCCGCTTAGCAGGCTCTCTTTTGAAACCAGGGCTCGAAAGTGGCCGTCAAACGGACAACGAAACACTCAGTTGAGCATGGAATAACTGCAGCTAATAACATGTACCAACTTCTCACATTGGCAAGTCATCGGGAATACATACATACACCTAGACACCTATGTATATATCTGGAGAAATTCTGAGACCTAGCGAGTAATTCACAACTAATGGTTCCTCCCGACAATGTAGCGTCTCTTCGTTCCGTATCTCTGGGCTCCAGCTATTCGAGGAATACGCAGACGCCATGCTTATCGAAGACATGAGCCTTTGAACGTCCCACGTGATTGCCTACCTACTAACTGGACATATCATACATAGCCACGGAGCTCTGGAGGTGCTTTCATCGGTGGTGGTGCCTCCTATCTTTACATACAATGACTACTAGCAATCAGTACTCCGCCTCGGAAGCTGGCCAAACAAGGAAGTATCAGCGCTTCTAGAGCGGTCGGTCGTGATCAAATGGTCACTAGTGAACCGTTTCTTGCCTGAACCTACATGTAGCGTTCCGTCTGTTCACCCAATAAATCAACTAACATCCAAGTCATCTGCCAGAAAAAACAAAAGCCACACCCCGGCAACAATTGTATCAGCATGCCTTGTCTCTTCAATCCGCCGGTTGTCGGCTAACAACGGGCCGTCCACTCTATTGTTCTCACAATTCTCTGGACCGCAGAAGAATTAATTTGGAAGCCAATATTGCGATGTTTGATTTCCTATTCAGTGCTCAAGCCAGCGCCACAACATCCGTGTACATAATGTCCCATACTTATTAGTACCAATGCGAGAAACGCCTTGATCCAATAATTCCATATATCAAGTCATTGTAGCGCAGGCTCCAAGCCTCTATCTTCAACGATAAGGCCAAGCTCCCTAGCAGGCCTTGTGTTGCCCACGCCTTGCCTACCTACTGGTAGTCATCTTTGCCATCACTCGGTTATAAAAGGGTAATTCGGGAATATCACAGTATGTGCTTTTCCTATGTAAAGACGGTTCAATAGGAGATCTTATGCCAGTACACTATAGCTTGTGTAATTATCCAGTTTTTCAAGCACCGGTTTGTCACACCGCCTTTAAATAATAGTATACTAGGCATGAATAGCTAGTTTATTATTATTATTCCTGTGTTCACCGCTGTTATGTAGGGGTTAGGGTTGGTTGGCTTGGAAAGATGTGGATGGCTGTCAGGATATGATACCAACAGTCTTTTAAACCCTATCGTATTACTAATAAAGGCGTTTCTTTCAACAGACTATACTAAAGAAATGACTAGATCTCAGCATGACTCTACGGACAAGAGCGAGCTTGTGACGTGGCGTTGATCTTGGGTGTTATGCGACGGACATATGGCACGCATTCGTACTGGTTTTTTCCGATGTGGATGGCGACGCGTCGACCAGTTTTTGGAGATGCCTTCCTTGTACAGTTCAGGGTTGTAATGTAGTTCATGGAAGCTATGTCTTGTATATATGCTCCCGTCGTGCATATACTAGTTGCTGAATGGAACTGTGGCTATCATCATAGAGTCTTGCTAATCACCCAAGGAGAGATATGTCCTGTATCTTCAATGCTACAGATCATTTTATGATTGTATCCGTACCTGAAAGTATCATGTGAAACAGCTGATGTATATAATTCATAACGCCACAACATTGGTCATCTGATATATACGTATGGGAATCCTTAGCATTGCTCAAGCTACTGTGGAACTAACTAGGCGTTATTTTCGTACTGACAGTTTAGTACTAGATAAGAGGCGTATAAGCCTGCCTGTTTAAGCAATATCCGCCACGTCTATGTGATGCTTTTCTAAGCCTGTTATGAGAGTTTGTACTAGTGCTACAACCCCAGTTCAAAGATGTCGTACTTGCAGCACCGCAATTCTATAAGAAAGAAGCTTTGTGATAAGTACTACCAGTGCATTCATACTACGGTTGTTAACAGGACACGATATTCCTGCATACTCAAACTTGTTACTGGTTCCGGTATCAACACAGGCATTAGTACCTTAACACTGTATGGTACTGCTGACGCTCCGATCCGATAGTGAGACCAGATTGTTGAATGTCGGTCAACCCCTAGACCTCAGCTGATGCAGTCGGAAAACTGATTGATTTACCAATCTGCCATGGCTACCAAATATATGGATCCTATAGGATGGCTATGGTCAATTGCAGGGCTTGGACCGCTAGTTATAATTTTGCTGCTATATGCTGGCATTCGCTGCTGACCGTGCTAATATCACACGGAGTTATATGTTATCGTAGTGGAAGTTGAGTGCTTGTACTGGTGCTGGTAGGCGGAAATCAATATGCCCCTTGTTTAGCTTATACTAGCCCGCTAAGTATCGTCCCGTCCGTGCAGAACCTGCCCATAGAACTCCTTCTGTTTCCTAATAAAGGTCTGTCCAGCAAAACTCAATGCACAAATAAGTGCCACTACGGAGACGGATGACGTAGGGCTGTTAAAAACGGATAAAATAGTGGCTGGCTGACTGCCAAGCACACCGTAGGATACAAATTCGAGTATTTTAGCCGAGCTTCAGGGTGAATTGAATTTCTTAGTGATATTAGAGATATACTTGCTTGATCATTACCATATTCGTTTGCCTGTGGCCGGCCGAATAGCAAGCCTCAAAGTTGACAAAAATGCAGACTATTGCCACTTACTGATTCCCGTCATTCTATACGAGGAGACTATGCTTGATAGAAGCAATATATAAGCTACTCCGAGCCAGGTCAACAATAGTTGTAACAGAAATATTTGATGTAGTCACGCCAGTCCATGAGTACTTGATACGTTTGACTACGCAACGGTTATATTATGCTTTGAACCTCCAGATAGATAGATACCTTTCAGTCATGTATCCCACATCGACCAGGCTCAGTTATTACATCCGCATAGAGGAGCCGATTTCTCTAGTTGCTTCTATGGCCAAATGAAGAAACATCCTCTGTCTCACGTATTGCTAAATCTGTTAGTGTGCAGTATCCCGATGAAATTTGCCTCACATTGATACGACTACAACTGCTAGACTATAGTGTTCTTTATAAATCACCACAGAGAGACAGTCCGCACTATCAACACTCCGTAGTATCGGCATTGGAAGGGGCTAGCGACCTGAAATAGAACGGTACAAACTGGCTCATAGAGCATGAAAACTTGGTTCACTACCGCTCATTGTAACAGAAAAGGCTACTTAGCAGAAGAACATCTATGTTTTAACTGGGCTATCTACTATCTACTACTAGGCTCATAATATGTATTGCTCGTCCCAAATTTGTCTCCCTCGCATTTTTTCACGAAAATCTTTGTCATAGCTGGAGCGTATGTCACTCAGCTAGGCCTAGGTGACGACGTTGCCATTTCAAGTTTGGTGGACATACTACGAAGCTGAAGTTGCGGACTAGATAACTTAGATATTATACTTCTTGTCGTTTCAACGATTGTATTATTCCATCAGCAGCCAGTCTGATATATACAATAATCAAATCTTCTATGACGTATTGCGCCAAGAAGTGTAGATAATGTGCTTCCCGGCAATATATATGTATGATTTAGTGATCTTAAGCCTTTAGTTAGTAACAGATATATAGCGGTACAATACTTGATTGGATACCAGAATAAAGAGTAGGATTTCATTGGCCTTATACTGTAGTTGTACTGTGGAGAAGTGCTTGTGCTAAAGACTATATGACATAAAAACGAGTTACAAGCTGAAGATACCGCGTATCATTTCTTGATGAAACTATCTATGCCTTATGGGCATACTGTTTAGTATCTGATAACCCAAATTGATAAAAGGCTTCTTCTCTCCGCAACAGGTGCACCGAAACGGCCTACCCGTAGTAAATACTACGCTACGATACCGCTAAATGACTACTGTCGGCATATCAAATCTTGCTTATCATCACCAGAAAAATGCTACAAGGTCTTGGTTGAGATCTAGGCAGAATACGGAGGTCAGAATCTTGTAATAGCAAGGTCATCGAAGCTACTTTGTCGTAATGAAGCAAGATTGGTACAATATAAGCGTCAATATGGCTGTGCCAGCAGGATACCGTCCTACTATACGTGACTCGACATTTATATTCTTAAGTATCATGCTAGGGCTCAATTGTCACAACTATAGAAATCATACGCGGGCTCAGCATGCATGTACACCGCCTCATAGTCCTATAGGATCTACAAAGGCTAGGTATATTTATTTCGCTTTGGGGCCCCAGAGAAACAAAAGGCATATTAATGTAAACGTTTATATACAAACAATTTAACTTCGAAGTAAAGTATAGTGAGAATTGAGACATATATGAACAATATGATACCACACGGGAAGTCGAGACGTTAACGTAAACGTCTATTACACCTAATGGCTAGCTGTGCTAAAGGGTAGCTGACACATAGAAAGAATAAAAGGCAATATAGTGTGATTTGATTTGCATTCGCTAACTATACTAGTGCTAGAAGATCAGCGCAGACAATATCTAGTACTCTTCGCAAGGCTTCCAAGGGACTCCCTATAAGATTATTCTGCCAAAGGGTTCTCTGTACTAGAAGTCAATAGTTTCCTACGACGGATACAAAAAAGGAGCGATATGGCAATCGATTGGGTAGGACAAGCTATGAGAAACTACAGCAGTAACATATAACCAGACTTTCTATACGACGAGACTCAAAATTATAGAGGATCTGATGTTGATAGTGCGAATAGAACCTGGTCCGTGAAAATGGTACATATATGCGTGTGGCGGAAAGTAAATCGGCTATGAGTTGAGTCATGCTACAACGTTGCTACAACATTGCTCCTTGTGGCCAATAATATTCAAAGATCAGATTTTTAACGTGATGGGCATGGAAAGTTCTGCATGAGTGATCATAGACGGAAACATCACGAGACGTGTGATTAATTGTCTTCAAGGGTAGACAAGTTATTGCCATTGAGATGGTGGCAAACGCTTGGGGAGTCAAGCATTTAAGGTGCTGTGATTGGTGACCGATCAGCAGGACATGCTGTAACGGGTCTATCGGCTAGCTTGAGCTCGAAGTGGCAACCACTGTTCTATTATTCCTTACACGATATAATCGATAGCACATCTATGAATGACAGGAATCACAAGTATTTCTGCTAGCTCACAGTCATGAAGTACAGCGACGACACGAGATATCAGGCTCGAGATGCTAGTCAGACAGAATGTATTGGGGAGATATGTCAAATCCTAGGCAGTCTGTTAGGCGTTTAGATTCACAGTATGGAACTATTCAATATCATGAATCTTGGATGTTACCCTACAAATGAATTAGCACATATATCTATAGTCCGATCAGCCAATACTATCAACGGCCCATACAAAGCGATTGCGGTACATCAAGCGTTACCAGCGCGGCGTGCCCAGTGGCTATGGGCGCGAGGCTGATGAAGTGTGGTTCCACAAGGCAGTACTTAAAAAAGCACACCTACCACCTATATAATGTGCGACTTTTATGAACGACAGTGTATACCAATCTACCAGTGAAAGGAACTTCAAGCCAAGTTTGCGGTCGAGTCAGGTCTCGTAAGGCAGTAGTTGCATATATCAAGACATGCTTGGCCCATACAATCAATAGCATTGTAGGCTTATTTGAGTTAAGTGGTTTAATCCTTAGCGCCGAGCACTCAATACTCGACTTTCTCTCTTTTGATTGGCCCATTATACCGAGAATGGATCCCTCCCTCGGTTGCTGGTTGGCCCTAGGCGACCTCACTTAGTCAAGTTGTGCCGAGTCAAGCAATTGTCGTCATATCCTGCATTATAATGCGATTAGGGACCGATATATTGAATTTGAGAATTGACGATGTTTGCTTAGTCTCCTCTGTCAGGCTTCAAATCGTATCAATATACTCCTGCATCTGTACTCAGCTAAACAAGGCCAAGCTGCACCACTGCCTTCGTCGCCTTTGATAGGCTCTTCCTCGATACGACGAGCTATGGTTCATCACGTTCGGCCCTTTTCACGTTACCTCGTCGTACACCCAGCTAAGTGTCTTTCGGTTATCCCAAGCAAAGCTTCGGTGCCTAAAATTTCCGGTCTCTACCGCTCTACCCCTCGTCTCAATTCATCTAGCTGTACCAGACACACATGCAGAAAGCTCTTTGCCACAACCGCCACCGCCCAATCACCAGCATCAGACCCAGCATATATTGCATTCATGGACCCCGCTTCAATCGCCATTCTCCAGAGCTACACAGCCTGTGACATCTCTGACGCCCTGCTCCGTCTAAAGATCGCTAGCGGCGGCGTCCTCGCCGACCTAACATTTCGATCCGTCACACCAGCCCTCTCATCCTCGCAGCGCATTACAGTAGCTCCTGCTTCTACAGTACTCTTTACTCGCAAGTTGCCCAGCAATGCTCATGGCGCATCGTTTTCTCTTGAGGCCTGGCCAGAGGATCTTCTTCTTCCACCGGCCAATATCCCTAAAGGAGTACATTGGGCTGACTTAGCTGTGTCTGGCACATTCGCTGTGATCCAGCAGCCGGCAGGCCAGACCAATGCTGTCTGTGGTGGGATTATGGCCCTACGTATGCTTAAACTCGGTATCCAAGGTATCATTGTCGATGGACGGGCACGTGATATCGAGGAACTGCAATCGACAGGACTTCCTGTATGCAATGCTCATCCTACCCCTTCGTCGGCCTACCTGGTCAAGGAGACATGAAAGGAAGCTGACATTCGAACTTTTATAGTTTTGGTCCAAAGGCCTTTCAACTGTCGGGGCTGGGGGTTCTTCCGCTCCTCACGCAGTGCAAGTTCCTCTTCAAATTAATGGTACGTCTGTAGCACCAGGAGATATCATCGTCAGCGACTCTGTCAATGGCGTTGTCTGCATTCCAAAGGATCTTCTCCCACAAGTCTTGGAACTGCTACCCAAGTTGACGGCTATGGATGAGCGTGTCAAGGAGGATGTCCTCAATGGGGCGTCTGTCCAGGAGTCTTTCAAAATACACCGAGCATAAACAAGCACAAGTTACATAATTCTAGAGTGTAACCAAGTTATTGTAAAACAATGTATTCGTGAATTCATACAGAAGGAGTTTGTATAGTTGCGCGTCTAAGAAAAAGACCGGCCTTCAAATTCTGGTAGTTTATAGTGTTGTTTCCACCATCTGCCTCTTCAGTGTTGTTGTGATTGTTCAAATAAATTTTTTAAGAAAAAATATACGAAAACCTTCTAATTCCCTTTGGCTAATCGATCTATAGCTATAATTTTGCAGAGGGTTTTCGGGAAGTGAATGATGGACGCCAAAACCAAAAAGAAAAGAAATAAAAAGAAATAGGGAGACATAGAGAGAATAGATAAGAGCAAGCACAAACCAAGCAAACCCCAGACAGCTAGTTCACAGCTGTGTTCATCATCTAATAAGTATGCTTCACATCCGGTACCGTCTGTCAAAGCTGTTTTTCTAACGCAACCATGAATCGTCTGCCCGGATCTCAGCAGGCGGCACGGCGTTCCTTCCTATAGACAAAGATGATTCTTCATCACTATCAGATAACAACTTGGGTGCAGGTAGATCCAGCCGTGGTGTATTCTCCAGAGGCTTTACACTAACACCACTTCCAACACCGGCACTTGGCGCATTTGCCACGGAATTACCTGGAACATTGAGCGGTGCGGGCGCCAGGGGCGCTGCCTTAGACTTGGAAGGGGAGACGCTGCGGCTGCGGCTCTCAGGTGGTGGTCCATAACGCACGTCCTTAAAGTCCCAACCATCTTCACCTGCAGCCGCAACCCAGGTCCGCAATGCCTCGTGTACTGAAGGGTAAAACTTCTCTTTGCAGAGTCGTAGGGAACCACCCATGCATCGTTCCCAGCCTGAAACCTTCAGCTCCATACGAAGCTTGTTTCGGGCATCTCGTGTTGGCGTGCACGCTATGATGGCATTCATTAGATCCACGTGTGACGCAAGATAGTTTGTCGCGTCCCATTCAACACCTCCAACATAAGGCGCTGCAGCAACTGGCGGCCGCTCAGCAGGGAAATGCCTCATCTGGTACTTGATAGCTGGGTCTGTTTCATCGGCAGAAGCCAATGATAGAGCCTCTGGGTCCAGGTTGGATCTCTCGGGGGCGGCCACAATATTTAGATGGTGTAAGAAGATCCAGAATACCTCTTTTGTGACATTGACAACTTCTTTGTTCCACACTCGGTATGGTCTCGACCTATACATACTCATGACAAAGCCGAGGGGTCGCTCCGACTCCGGCGGTTCTGGGTCATGTAGATGGGCCAGTACATTCGTTGCTCTAACCGACCGATCGGTCGGGCAACCAGATTCGATGTACATGAACAATATTGAAGTCACTATATTGCGCGTGGTAAATTCGCTTGGTCCTTTCTTGTCTGGGTCGAAAAGCAGATGTAGAAGCCGTGGGAAAAGAATTTCTTGGTGTGAATGGATGTAGACCTGTGCTACTGCTGTTGTTGAAAGGGCCTTTAGGCATAGTAGGTTCTCGTGGAGAAGTGCGTCTTCGTGTTCATCACTAAAGATCATTAGTTTTCGGGTCTTCAAAAGTATAATAAGTGACTACTTACCGCCATTCTATCCTCATGATGCGATAGAGAAGACCAACAATCTCCTTCATTCCTCCCTGCTTGATGAAATCTTCAATCCAGGCTACTGTCTCATTTCTAAGCAGCAACCTTAGCTTATGCAACTTGCCCACTTCAACTGCTTGAGGCTTGGTTGTTTTGCGGAGGTAGGATACAAAGTCTGCTGGTGCTGTGCCCATGATCTTGGCGAGCAAGCCAGTACCGTTTCCAGCACCACCATTTCCGGTGTTATTATCACCAGCAGGATAGTCCTGGTCAAGTAGCTGTTCGTCACCAAGAGCTTCACTAGACTTCGAACGAAGATGCAAGCCTAGACCAAGTGTCTTATCACCTTTCTTTCCAGTCTTACCAATTCGAGAAAGGGTAAAACTACGGCCTCTATTTCTCTTAGTCTTGGCTGCAGGTTGTGCCACTTCGCTAACATCGACAGCATTATCCCGAGGCGCTTCTGCCCGCTGGAAGTTATTAGCGGCAGCAGATTTTGGGTCCTGCTTATTGGCAGCGGCAGCCATCTCAGCCCAATCTTGACGGATGAACTCCATCTTGATTGTATCTGCCAAGTTTCGCATTTTATATCGCTGGTTTTCGGGAATATTCCGCCTATCAAGCATAGCCTCCAGATGCTTTTCTATATCTTGAGCGCCCATAGCAGCGATCTCCGGGTTCATTTTGCGCCCGCCAGTAGTTCCAGCAGATACGCTCTTAGCACGGGCGTGTGCAGTAGCAGGCCGGAACGGCATTCGCACTCCATAGGTAGTCTTTCCCCTCTCCGAGAAGTCTTTAGGGGAAGGCGGCATTGACCCTGATCCACCGCTCATGCGCGGATCCGCAGTCCGGGGCGGAGGCATAGATGGAGAGGAGGGCTCAGCACAAAACTGCTGATAGATGGGAGTAGTTTGTTGGCTCGACTGAGCAGCCATGCTTGAAGGGGGTGTCCTGTTTTCCTTGTCCTTAAAGATGCGAGGCTCGTTGTCGTCCTCTCGTCGATAAGATGTTTTCGGTCTAGAAAGAAAATTAGCCAGGTTGGTGGCAGACTTCGTAGTCTTGTGGCTCTTGGCAGGTGATGGCTCTCGACTTATGAAACGGGATGTAGTCTCCTTCACAGTTCTCCCAGTAAATGATGCCAGTGGTCCCCATCTACCACTTCCCGCGTTTCTTTCAGTGTCTCTGCCCCGTTCTCTGGACTCGTCTCGGTATGTTGCAGCAACAGGGCTAGCGGGATCGAAGTAGTCCTTCTCAGGCGATCGGACTGGCGAGCGGTTTGGTGATCGATTACTATGCTGATTGTTGTGAATCTCGCCAAGCGGGCTGCTGACAGCATACTGCGCAAAAATCGGCAGATTATTGTCAGAAGTATTGTCGGAAGGTATAGACATAGGCGAAGAAATCGGAGAGCCGTTGTCTGAAGAGTCGCTGCGGCGGTTCATAAACGACTTGAGTAACTTCGTAGGCGACGGCGGACCTGAGCGGAGAACGCCAGACGAAACTTGCGACGTCATGTTGGCGGGCGTTTGGTAAAAACGTGTGTGATAGGTTGCTCTGATAGGGGCTTGTTCGTGGCTGGTTGGTCATGAAAACAGTGTAAAGACACAACTATGAGACTGCGTGTAGCGGCAACAGCGGAGAATGAGATAAAAAGCAACGTCTAGAATGCAGAATAGGAAATGAAACCAAAAAATAGAAAGGTTAAACAATGGTGAATAAGCCAGCAGTCTAGCTGCTGCCAAAATAAAATGAGCGTCCAGACAAATAAACGGTTACTGTTCAAACAGCGCTGTGATGCTAACAAAGGCCGTTTTCAGTCAAACAAACGATCAACACGATCGGATATAGAGTACAGGCGTCCAGAGCCTCGTCGGTCCTTCCTTACTCGGTAGTTGTAGTTAGGTGCTGCTTCTGCGAAGCCACTCTAAGCCAAGATGCAAGGCGGTGAACTGAGGTTCTGGCGAATGAGGGGGCGAACGTCGAAGATGGTGTCCGTATTCTGGTGTTGATCAAACCTGATGGCCAGCTTGGATGTGAAGATGAGATTGTCTTGTACTAAGCAAAATCAACAAGGTAGACAGACTGGTAACGGAATCAAATACTGGATTCAGTTACAATTTTCTAACAAGATCCTAAGGCCTGGGGTGTGGTCTTTATCTTAAGAAGCCGTTTTTGTCCTATTTGGGTCCAAACATCAACAACAAACAGCATAGCAACACAGCCAGCAGTTCTTGTGCTCGTTTTTTCTTCGCACAAATTCGGTTGACCGCCTTATAAAGCCGGCTTTAATATGTTATTGTCTGCTGCGTTCTTAAGCTTTTTGCCGCATTCAATGCAACCGGGACCCAGGCTGAGAGCTAAACAATGTGCCCTCGCGTCGCCACGGTAACGGTAGCGGTTCGCCCGCCTAGCTGCAAAGAAGCTGCCAAGTCAACTGTTGACTGCTAAACTTACCAGCTGCTTAGCCTTAGGCTGGCGGCTGCTAATGTTTAACATACGTTAGCTCCCGTGAGACAGCAAACACCCCCAACACCTGCTCTTGCAGCAAGGGCTTGAAATTCCTATAACAAGCTATCTCAACATCAACATTAAAGATACCATCAGCCAAAGTTCTCTTCTCAAACATAATTAGGAGCATGCGGAAAAGGAGCTGTGTTGGGCAGTCAACGGCAGGGTTGAGCTAGATAGCGCAAGAAGCAAGAAACACAGGATTGTCAGTGCGGTTTTCGTGATGGTAATGGTTTTTTTTCTCTAAATCATTTCAAACTTAGCGTCATCTGTCTGCGACGCGAACCTAGGCAAGATAAACTAACGGCCTGTGCACCCGAGGTCCTTCTAGAAGACTGTTTCTAATATGTGTATTGTTTTATCTTACTATATTGATATACTCTGATATTCTCTCCTTCTCCATTTACACTGGCACGTGACTGTTATATCGTCAACTAATATATTACCAACTCAGTAGTCCCTTCTCACGGTCATATCCACCCCGTAGCTGTGAGTCGGGCTTGAGCAGCTTGCCCTGTAGCACCGTGTACTTTACAATATTTTCGCAGTCTTCTGGAAACACTCTAGCAATCCACATACATTGCGCCGCACCAACATCCTCGCCCAGCAGCTTCGTCATCACTTTGTTAGGTTTCAGCACCTCGCCATCGCCCAGCTTTCCACGCTCAACGTCGTCTACACCAAACGCATTCGGTCTCCGGTAGATCATCATGTTTGCAGAATATTTGTGCCCACCCACATGCGAAATGAAGTAAATACCCACGCCACCAGGTCGCTCATCATCATAGTCACGATAAAGGCCTAGCGGCCGCAGATGCCGCTCCAGCTCACGCCTTAGTAGCGGTGCGCTCTGTCCACAGCGTGCATCGCGGGTTTTCTGGGAGCACATCAGAATAACTACGTTATGTGGACACTGAGAGGCGACGATTTTCGCTGGTATAGTAGGGTCCGCGGTGTCGGCTGCTGGGGATATAGCGGGAAGCTGGAACGGAGCAAGTGGTGTCACTGAAGTTGGCGCGATGTTTATGTATGACTCGACCAATATCGAGACATTTGCGGGGGACACATTATCTAGGTATGCGAAAGCGGGAAGCAATAGTACGCGAGTAGGTTCATCGTAGTTGGTTAAGCCCGATGGCTGTGGCATGTTTGAGGCCGAGAGCATGAGTTTCTAAATAACACCATTTAGGTGCATATGTCAGCGTTCTATTGAATTATGCATGCCGATGATTTGAGTTCGTCATTCCTTTCAGTATTATCAAGCAAAACACACTGGTTCCCGACCAACGATACTTCATTTCATTTCACGTGTGGCCAGAAGAATACAAGCTATACACAAAAGGGATGGCGGTCAATATGAGGGTTCAGTCCACTTACACCATTGGTTGGTTTGGCAGCCTTGCTAATGGCCTGCATGACACTCCCGTTCTCATCGGCTACATCGCGCACCCAATCGGTCTTGCCCGTAGCCACCAAGATATGCGTGCTGAAGGCTTTGATCTCTCCATACAAGACATCACTCGTGTCGATGCTAAATGATTTTGGGTACTTGACAGAACAGCTTTGGCAATCCTGCAGGCAATCGTTGCCGTCAAGTTCGGGCGTTGTCTTGGGGAACAACTCACTCCAAGAAGCAGTCGTGCAATCGCCCTTTCCATGAGATTCGCCACCAATGGCGACCTTTGAGAATAGTGTGCGCAGTCCTGAAGCCATCTTTTGTTGAAAAGGTTGAGGCAGCGGAGCACTCATCATGAAAGCTCTTTTTCTATTTACAGCATTCTCTGCTCTGTCTTTTATACAAGCGGCCGAGCCACTTTGGCTAGCTAAGAACCTCGTGCTCTCTCCACAGCAATTGGTCAGGAATAGGCAGAAGGAATACAAACAAGTTATCAGTGTCTTCCTTTACTAATCCTCGCCTGATATTGGGGTTTGCTTTCGAAGATTGGGATGTCTTAGAGACTAGCCGTATTCTGTAAGTTAAATTTCGTTCTGGTTGAAGCCCGCGCGGCTTATCAATCGGACTGTATTTGTTTAGTGTCGATTCCGGGAGTGACTCTGCACGCAAACGGCTGATTGATAACAAGGATTTGCCGAATTAGCAACCGATGTGTCCAATCAATAACCCAATGTTGAAGGAGGTTTGTGTGGGGGAGAGGATGGAACCCCAGGCGAAAAAGCCACCAAAGTTGCACAAGAGAGCAGGCTCTTATAAGTAAAAAAAAGTGGAAAAAATATCATGATTGGCAAAGCTTTGAAGAGAGGCTGAGATAGGAAAACATAAGTCAGGATATGTCGACCGTATCTCTTCCATATATGCTCTATAGTCGACATCTCCGTCTGCCTTCTGACGCTATATTGCATACCCGAACTTTCCTAGTCTAGAGAATAGTACCTCCGAAAAATAGGTGAAAAATGAGCCACGACAGCGCATTTTAGTCGTGATATAGCTTAAACTTATCAGGCGATCTAGTCATCCTCGTCGTCATCATCCATACGCCCTTTTAAATATCTGTCAAATCGCGACAGTCAGAACTCCAATCGCCCGCTGCCTCATGTTGTGTTATACTGCGCTTACATCGATACCAGTGCCGTCTGTCAGTCTCTATTTCTGATACATGATTACACGCCAATTCCAGGCTCGTCTCTAGAAGTTTGTCAGAAAACAAAATTGTATGTATACTAACATTCATTAATGCATACTTACGAAGTTGCATTGTCACGATACATTTCGCATGAAGTGCTTCGCGGTAGAGAGTTTCTTAATAGTATGAATATGCTATATAATATGTATATACCCGTCCTTCAAATCTCGATTATGAATAGAAGCTAGTAGTAACAACCCAACTAAAAGTGGTTACAGTGCTATGTTCCACGATCAACATTAGGATACGCCATTCCCAAATGTAACACTCTATATCAATTCGACTCAAGTTTTATAGGTATTGCAAGCTACAGAGTTTTACTAAAGCTAGTTATGTTCCTTTCAGTCTGTGATGTTTTTGCATTGGAAATGTCTGTCTTTAGTTTGCGAGGCATTAGTCTAACTCCATTTTTGTAAGAGTATATGGTAGCAAGGGCACCTATTCAGTGGATACTCCGAAGGGTAAACATATCAGTTCAAATAATCATGTAATGGAATTATATATATAGATATATTGTCTAGTAATGGTGATGTTTCGATGATTCTCCAACATGAAGCCAACATGTATGGAGTATCTCTCAATTATAGTAATTGTTCTGGTAATCCGCCTCCAAGCCTGGGGTGTAAGCCCTGGCAAGACAATGCGGGCCACCTTTTAACCCTAATAATAGGGTTTATTGCTCATCAATAGGCCTTCACATCTTTTTTAGGGATGGGCGATAATATATAACATAACATAACTTTTTTTTCAAATAAAAGGAGAACTAAAGAGAACTTTACCATCAAACTGCCAAATGGTACCCCTTTGGAGGCTACCGGGGAACAAGAACCCCTACGATGGCCAGGTCTCCACCTATACAGGAAATTAACATCTGGAAACCACGCCCTACACGTGACCACACATGCACACAGGTATACAAATGGTATGCGATTTCTTTCGGGCTGCCACAAGAACGCTCCGGCAGAATCCATGCTACATACCACGCCTGTCTGCTTAATACCTACCCTCACATACGCAGCCGGGGCCTAGCGGTCACACTGGCAAGAACCCCAAAAAGAGGATGGCAGGACTCGTAAAGAAGGGACTTCGACATGCCCTGAGAGCCTCTTTGCCCACAGTACCACCAGAACGTCTTTGGTACACTATGGGGCTAGGATTCCACCAATAAGATTGATATAGGACGACATCCACCACAGAGAGGCCATTAGGTGGTACACGTTGGATGAACAACACCATTTTAAAACCTTGAAGAAGGGCGGACCTATCGAGAGACTTTCAAAACTGCTCCCACTGCCTATAGAGCAACCACCCCAAAACCACCTCCCACGTTCCGCCGCTAAGAAGACAAGGAAACTGAAGCTATCAGACATACAGAAGAACGGGCTTGAGCCAACCCAACAGAAATATGGGCATACTCGGACGGCTCTATGGACACCAAAGGCTCTACAGGAGCCGGGCGGGCAGTTTATAAGGGGAAAGAGCTACTGGCCTACGACAAGATGAACACTGGCGAGTGGATAAAAGTGGTGGACGCTGAAGCGATTGGAGCCTGCTAGGTAATGGAAGCCACTCTAGGGTGCGTTATAGCGGACATAACATCCTTTTCAAATAGAGGTCACCCTTATGGGTTTAACCCTACAAATGGACGGTTCTAGAGAATTATTTTGACGATGTAAAGCGGCAAACTATATAGCAGTATTAAAGATGGTATAACACAACGCAGAAGTAAAACAATAGACGTAGACAATTAGAGCAAGAAAAAAAATGCACGCCAATTACAATAGCAAACGTACAGGACTTCCAAAGATGAACAAAGGAGCGATGGTAAAAAACCGAGATATAGACACACATTCGACGACTCGTATGTCGCCATAGCCTTCAATTTTGTCCTTTTGCATGAACATGACAGAAAGAGATATGCAACGTTAGGTATAGTCAAATTCAAGCCATCTTCTTGCGGGCTTCATCATACTCAGCCTCCGTTGAGTTTTCTTCTGATACTGCATCCGCAGCGTCTTCGAGCTCAGAGTCATCGTCATCCGAGACGATGATCATTTTGGAACCACTTCTACGGCGTCTAAGCTTCATAGCCTCGTGGATCTTGCGGGTTGCCTCGTCAAAACCATCCTTGGAATCCAGAGTCGTGAACCCAGCACCGAAGTTAACTACTGAGTTATTACGACTGCGGCTCCGACTGGGTGGCCGTGTAGAGAACATCCCGTGGCCACCTATATTGCTGAATGAGTCATTGCGTGGCAGAAGACGAGAACTTTTCCGTGTATCGCGCTGCGTGATTCTTTGCACGGTGTCTGGCGAAGCTACGTGAGAGCTAACCGGAGAAGATGCACCAGAGCCGGCAGACGTCGGGCATTTCTCCAAGTCCTTTTTCATTTTCTGCTTCTCTTCAGCCTCGCGGCGACGACGAGCAAAGTCAGGGAACATCTCGGGGCCAAGTTCATTGATAACATCAGTGACCTGAACACGGAGCTCATTGCGACGCTCACGCAGGTTGGTCATGCTATAGCTGCTGGAGGGGAACAGGCAGAGGAAAAGGGGACGCAGAGACTTGAAAATGTCCATGCCGACCTCGCCGAAACGCAGACTAGCAAATGTAATACCAACTAGAGCAACCCAGGCACCGATAAACACAAGCCAAAGAGGAATCCAATCAGGAGCATAGCCCCAGAATCGATCTTGATAAACCTTGAAGGTGACCAGTATTGAATAGAAGTTGTAAAGTGTAGGGGTTAGGGCAAGAGCAACAAGTAGCTTCCAGGTGGCTATGACATCATTGCCTTGAATCTTGACTGTGGATCCAGCAAGAGCTTCCTTGGCCTTCTTCATGCTGATGACCTTGGTCGCAATGAAGACTGGAGAGAATAGAACCAGACCAGGCATCACAGCAATAGATAGGACAAGTAGTTTTAGAACACGGTAGATCGAAGTGAAGACAACCTTGGGTAGAGACATGGTGGCGTACTGGACTTGGTGATCGCGAAGGTTTAGATGGCGCAAACGGCTGTTGTAGTCACGAACTGAGTTCAGCAACTGTTTGATGCGTTCATCGTCCTTGTAGCGTTCATAGCCCATGGCCAGACGACGGTTCAACTCAACAACAACTGGTAGTGGAAGCTTCTTGCCTGAGCTACCTGCGGGGTTATACAAACGACGAGCGGCCTGGATGAGCATCAAGGTATCGTAGTCTGGAGTAGACACAGTAACAGCGCTAAGTCCCTGGTAAATAGTATCTAGAAGCTGGCCGATGGCGTCACGGCGCTCATTATTCTTGTACATATCTACTAGTTTGGATGGAATCTCAATGGGAGGGCCAAACTCGACAACGGCCCGAGAGCGGAACTTGTGGGCATGGAAGTAGTTCATTCCGACTGGAACAATGGTGAGGCCACAATCGGGCGCCTCAGCTAAAGCTCCCAGAGCCATGATGGCGACACCAGCCTTGAGAGGAAGCAATTCAGTACGGTCATGACTACCTCCTTCGGGAAAGATACCAACACAACCATTTGACTTGAGACGGTCGAAAACAGCGTGATAAACTACTGTCTGGTCGATGTGAGGCGCTAACTTAAACTTGGTTCCCTGGTAGTCCGGTCTGGGCCCACGAACCTCTGGGTTGGTAAACTTCCCATCAGCATCGATATCGTCGCGGCCAGTCAGCTGCTGCATGGCCAGCTTTCCCTTGAGAGGGCGACGCAGACGAATCTCCTCATTGTTGATGATCTCAGCAATATCAACGCTAACACTAGCTGCCTTCTTTCCAGCAGGTAGGAAGAGCAGACCACCGACAACGCCCTCACCCTGTCCAAAGCGGGTACCAACGCCGCGAACAAGTGTTGGGTCGCCGATGGGGTCGGGCATGTAGATGGTTCCGGTAGCTGGCTTGGCCATATCCTGGGCACGACCGACGGGAACTGAGCCAGCCTGGCGTGAGCCCCAGCCGACGAAGCCATGGACAGACTTCTGGGCGATCAAGAGCGAAATACGACGGCCGGCTTCCTGGCGCAAGGTTCGCTGCAGTACGATGCCGTCGACGAACTAGTAAAACGTTATGTTAGCACTATATTCAAAGACTATGTGTATGTCATAGGGAGACACATAGGGGTGGTGGTCTGTGGTAAGACGCATAGATAGGATCACATGCTGAATACCAAGATATGAATATATATATATGTATATATGGCTTAGTCTCTCTCACCTGGTTAGCATGGGGTGCGGCAACAAATAGCACAGGCCCGGTCGTAGGAACCTTCCATGAGCCGCGCGGATGGACTTCGCGGAAAAAGAGATCAATCAGAATCGACATGCACCATGAAAAGACATCGTACTTCCAGTTGACCATAGGATACAACTCCTTGCGATCGCGTGGCGCAACATTTGAATCGGCTACGGCGGCAGCTTGGGTGACGGCAGTCTGACCAACAGATTTCATTGCTTCTGGGGAAGCTGTGGAAACCATTGTTTCGACAATATGAGGAAAACGTGTATGTATATAGATCGATATAGCCAAAATCAAACGAGGTGCAAAAGCACAAAGACTGCGCGGTCAGGAGAGGAACTGCGTATCAGATAATCGCTCGTCTGGAGGATCGAGATATGATATCCGAAGAGTATCTCGGCGTTTTACCTGCAGTAGATCTTTTTTTTTTCGTGTTCTCGACTGGTCTAAAGGTAATGCTATGCAACGTTATGCAGGCTTAAGCTTGGCTTCGATTCAATTCGCTACGTCTCGGTTCGTCGTTGTGTTTTTCTGTTCTTAGTGGGATAGGAAATATAATTCCCCGCAAAAGGACGAATGATACAGGAAATGAAGAGTCAGCCTAGTGAAATATCGGCAGATACCAGCCCCTTGTATAGCGGCGATGACGGATTTGGACAAGCCGGACACACAGAAAAAAAACTAAGAAGAAACAGAAAATAAACTTGGAAAAACAATTCAAGATGAGAGAACACTAGTCGCTTGTACGAAGATGACAGGATCTAGTCTGGCAACCTGTCAAAAAACTTGCACTGACAGAGCAAGATCCATAGGTGGTTTACAGCGCTGGATAGGGCCCTAATAATAGAAGCTGCCAGGCTACAAGGTGCCGCTATCTTGAAAACAAAAATGGAGAACAAAAGACTTCGATAAGATCAAGAAAGACGGAGTTTAACAAGGAAGGGAAGCTCTGGAAGGAGGAAAATACTTGTACAATTACTAGTTTCAAGTTTTGAGAAAAAAAAAAAAAAAAAGAGATGAACACTCGATGGATCAAATAGGGCAAGAGAAGAAACTTGGCGGGTTGCTGTTTGAAAAGTGCTTTCAAAGGTAATGAGATCAAATTACAAGCCAAGGTCTTCCAGATCAGCCAGCGATCTAACCTGCTTCTTATACTTCGTTTCGCTTCAGCCAATCTTCACATACACACACGCCAATATACGAACAACGTCAGCCCGTAATGGAAAACCATGCCGTTTATCTTCTATCGCTACTTCTACTTCAAGCCTTAATATCAGAGTGGTCAGAATAAAACATCAATGGCTCCCCAATCAGTATACGTCTTTCCGCTCCATGCCTCCACCCCCCCCCCCCCCCACAATTTTTATATCATGATACTACTACTTTGCCTGCCGTCAATTGTTACCCTCGTAGCCCCAGAAATGTTATGCTGCTGAAAGCACAAAGACAACATAGCTTGCGTCAGTAAAGAGCATTTTTAGCTCCTCACGCCATAGTCAATCATGATAGTATCCAATGCTACAATCTAGTTGAACTCGTAAATTCAGCATTGTAATAATTCCTTTATATTACAAAATTGTTCTAACCCTACAGTATGATGATATTGACGATTTAGTGTCTCCGGTAGCAGATTTCATAGGCTTTAATACATATAACATAACTTAACTAACTACTGGGAACAATATGCTCCAATAATACAAAAGCTCTTTGATAGGATACGATGATATGTAGTATCTGATCCGTTGACTACTCAACTATATCATTTCTTTCGTCGCCTGTTCTTCTTCTCTGGTGCGCTTGTTGAAGCCCCTTCTATCTCCTCTCTATCAATTGTCCCATCTTGTTCCATCTGCTTCAATTTCTCTTGCCCTGTGATGAACATGGTCAAATCATGATTCATCTCTTCCAACGACGCAATTTGACTTGATTGCTCCTTGGTCTTCGCCTCGAGGGCTTCGTTCTTAGCGCTCAAATGCTCGATACGCATCAGTAACCCATCGCTGACTTTCTTCTCCTCCTGTAGAGATTTACCGAGATTCCGCGCTAGCTCTTTAGCTTGCGCGCCGCGAGTGCGCTCACGCTCAGCATCCCGCTTCATCTCAGGGATGGTATCGGTAATGAGCTCGTTATATTTCTGTTCCAAGTCCTTCAAGCGCTGTGTCATCTCCTCATCGCGCTTGTGCATGAGCTCGGCTGCTTCTGAAACCTTTGCGCTCTTGACGGTGGCGCGACGCAACTGTTCTTCGTAGTACATGCGCTGAGATTCCATCTGGTGAATCATCAGATTCATATAGTCGGTTCCCTGCGCTTCGTACTTTTCACGGGTGACGAGGTCTTCGGCAGGCGTCGGGCCACGGTGATCGACAGAAACGAGGCGACGGGGGAGAGCAGGTAGAGGCGCGAGCTTAGAGACACCCTTTTCGCGGATGAATCGATGAACCCATTTATCGTCACCATAGTCCCATACATATTGGGTTTCTAACTCAAGAGCAAAGTGGTGTGCTGTCTCTTTCCAGTGATCCTTTGCGTGACCTCCTTTGTAACGGCCACATCCAACTACTCCGCATATTAGACAGACCCAAAGATCTGTGTCACAATCGCAGGCATGGCACTGGTTCTGTGCATTATCGCCAAATGGCTCAAGGCCAGGAATGATCTCGTCGACAGGATTGTAGCGACATATAGGGCAATGGCCACCATTCCATTTTTTGAGACAGTTACAGTGAAAGACGTGTGCGCATGGAGTAGTGATAATGCCACTAGTCTCATCCATGCGTTCAAGGCATACCGGACAAGTTGGAAGTTCTATAACTTTAGATGCCGATGCCACCACTTGTTCTGGGCCGTTTTGATTAGAAGGCCCAGGCTTGTCATCGTGATTTACGGTTGGCGTTTCGAAAGTGATCGACTTTACAAAGACAGCATGGCAACGATCACCCTATGGGTAATGTTGGTTAGATTTGACTTGTTGCAAGTCGGTTTTGGAAGATGAGGTTAGGATAACTTACAAATTGGTAGACGAACTCTTTGGCATTCATTTCAGTCCGGAACTGGTACGCCTTCTTCCAATCACGGAACTTGAGAAGAACCAGATCATGGCCCAACTTTTCAGTGGTCACCATGCGAAAGTGTGATATCTCATTGGCCCAGTTCTCGCCAATGTACGTAACAAACATTCCATTCGACATAAAGCTGGGAACAACAGGACAACATACTATAGTTGGCTTATCGTCGTTGTCGGTATCTATCTCGACACCAGGGAAATCGACTGGCCTGTCAAGTTCTGGTGATTCTCTTTGTTGGCGATAGAAATGAATCACACCCCAGCCAGTTTCGGTGTTTTTTAAGGTTATGGGGCTCAGTTTAGCCTTAGTAGCTAAACCAGAGCTTCCCAGGACAGGACCTAGCATGCCCGTCTCAGCATCGATTAATGGCAGCTTAGAGTAGCTGCTAGACGATTCACCCGCTTGGTAAGGCATATTGCTAGTATCCGGGTATTCTTGCGATTGTTGCTTGGGGACTGAATTGATAGTGAGACTGCGAATGCTCACTTTCCCAAATCGCCAATCGTTGAGTGCAGTTGCAGGGTTGAACGTATCTGCAGAGTGTGGTAAAAGCAAAGATTTGCTTCGACTACGGCTCTGTGTAGCATCAGCTTCTTTTCCCTGCTTGAATAGATAGGTATTGCTTGAACGCCAACTGTCGCCCAGCGTTTCGGGAGCTGGAGCCGCAGAAGACAGGCCGCAATCGATAATCACAGACTCCTCAGTCTGTTCACTTTCAACCAACCGTTCCGGGAGTATACAGTGCTCGTTGTCGCTAGAAGAATAATATGTACGATGCCGGTCGCAGTCGAAATCTAGCTCTTTGCGTGGTGCATGCGACGGAAGGGAATCCGAGAATATGTTAGTATCAGGTAGAGGCAGCCAGATTTCTTGATTTGGATCTTGAAATGATGCGTTAGACGCAGATTGTGAAATGCTCGTTTGGGTTGGTGTTGGCGTCGGATAGAGCTCAAATTTGATGTGATAATAGTATGCTGGCATAATATTCTCTAGACATGTGATACGCTACAAGGCGAGACGTAGATTGGCGTTGGGGGGTAGAGAAGATTGGTAATCAAGTAGTTGTTAAGTGTTGATAAAAGGAAATTGTCAAGTTTATGTACTATTTCGGATTGTGTAAAGCAATAAAGACAGTCAGACAGTAAAAGCTTACACAAATTCATGAGAAGTTAGCTAACTTCTAACTAGTCAAAGATGTTGATAGTTGACTTGCTGAAAAGTATGTGTCACGTGATATATTAACCCTAATACAATGGCTGGTGTACAATGTCGAAGTAGTGGGTAGCAAGATTATTTATTTAATGTACGCTTTATAGACTATATTTGTAGTAAAGTCAGGTAGATGCACTGGCTAGCAGATGGTAATTATCTAATGTTCTGATGTATGAAGCCAGAGTATTATTCCCACTATATAGTTACTGTCCCCATGCTAGAATATTCCAGTGAGTCCGCCTGGTGGGTTCCAGTAAGGCCTGGTGGTGTAAGCCCCTCGGAGAGTAAGTGAATACATGTTTGTTTAACTCTAGTAAGAGTGTTCAAGGCCATTCAACAGACAATGAATACGTTTGCAGAGGTGGAGAAACCTGATAGGCCATTTTTATGTTTTCATAGAAGTACTATTGCATTGTAATAACTGACGTCAGGTTTCGATACATTGTGCTTCATTATCTCCACATCAGTTTCGTTAGTATTAACGAAACTTTCTTAAGAACTTGGACCAGGCTTTTTTTTTGTACGCTACAACATAACCACATTCATTTATATCCGTTCGGATATACAATTTCAGGACGCACGTTATTGATGGAGGAATAAAAACATATTTAGCGTGTTGCAGGCTGCAAAATTACACCTTGCATGGAATTATCATTCATAAAGAGACATCATGCTCAATGGAGAGCTCATAGACGTTAAGGTAAGCGCAAACTAAAAACGGATATGCATGGTGTTAAGGCGTTTACTGGCCTCCACGCAGACGCAGAACCAGATGTAGGGTAGACTCCTTTTGGATGTTGTAGTCAGAGAGAGTACGACCATCCTCCAACTGCTTGCCGGCAAAAATCAGACGCTGCTGATCTGGGGGAATACCCTCCTTATCTTGGATCTTCGATTTGACATTGTCAATAGTATCAGAAGACTCAACCTCAAGGGTGATGGTTTTGCCAGTGAGAGTCTTGACGAAGATTTGCATACCACCACGCAGACGAAGAACCAGATGGAGAGTGGACTCCTTTTGAATGTTGTAGTCGGAGAGGGTACGGCCATCCTCCAGCTGCTTGCCGGCAAAAATCAGACGCTGCTGATCTGGAGGGATACCCTCCTTGTCTTGGATCTTCGATTTGACATTGTCAATAGTATCGGAGGATTCGACTTCTAGGGTGATGGTTTTGCCAGTGAGAGTCTTGACAAAAATTTGCATACCACCACGCAGACGAAGAACCAGATGGAGAGTGGACTCCTTTTGGATGTTGTAGTCAGAGAGGGTACGGCCATCCTCCAGCTGCTTGCCGGCAAAAATCAGACGCTGCTGATCCGGAGGGATACCCTCCTTGTCTTGGATCTTCGATTTGACATTGTCAATAGTATCGGAGGATTCGACTTCTAGGGTGATGGTCTTTCCGGTAAGGGTTTTGACGACTGTGGTTAAGTTAGTATCGAAGGAGTAACGAGGGCATGACGTATAGGATGAGTTAACTACTTACAAATCTGCATACCACCACGCAGGCGGAGGACCAGGTGGAGAGTAGACTCCTTCTGGATGTTGTAGTCGGACAGGGTGCGACCGTCCTCAAGTTGCTTTCCGGCGAAAATTAGACGCTGCTGGTCTGGGGGAATACCCTCCTTATCCTGAATCTTCGACTTGACATTGTCGATGGTGTCGGAAGACTCGACCTCAAGAGTGATGGTCTTGCCGGTTACTGATGATAAAAAGTTAGCACGTTGAGGCCGAATGATGACGCGATGCCTTGTAGGCATCATTGGGATAATCGTGAGATAATGAAAACTTACGGGTCTTGACGAAGATCTGCATGCTGACTTGTTTTGTGCTGATGAAAGAGATTTGATGATTGTTCGATGAAAGAAGAGATAATATTGAACAATTGATGATGCTTTTTTTATTAGGTATGTCAAGGGTGAAAGAAGAGAAAGAAGAAAGAGTTCAAGGAAATCTAAGAGGGACGGCTGTGACCCTTTTGTAGCCAGGCAAGCAAGGAAGTAGTTACCTATTCTGTTTGTTATGACCCCCAAATAAAGTCGACGGGGCTGTACAGTAATACAGCCCGCCAGCCTGGCCAGTTACCGGTCCGCCATAGTAGTTTCAATCCATTAGCTGGCGCAATCGCTGAAAACAGGCACGTTCTCTAAGAAGGGCGCAGAACGCTACAGAAAGCGGATGATTAGTAACAAGAAGCGCAGGCCAAGCTATGATTCATCAGGCGGGCTCAGGCTAAGTCCCATCCTGGGCATGTTCGGAATACTCTAGAAGTTGCTGCTATTCTTTGCTCTGGTTCATACTTGCTTCATCGCTATTTCAGAGGCGGTGAAACTGGAGTATCAAATACATTCCTTTTGAGTACGCAACCTACTGTTGACTGCGGTACAGAGCAAGTTCTCGGTACTTGGTAGGGGTAACTGCCCCACTTTTGTTGCAGCTAAAGCCAGCCATCTCACTTATATCAGAACGAACTTGCTTGCTTAGTGTTATTGAGCGGCAAATAACTGTTACAAGATAAGAAGATAAGAAAGAACAATATCTGAGAAGATTGGGTCAACGGCCCATTGAGGAATATCTAGTAGGTTCCCTCTTTCTACTAGTGCTGTTAATTGTTATAAATCGACATATGCTGCTTTATTCAAAGTTGGGTATCAGCCTCGGCAACCAACAACATTTTGATGAGCCGAAAACAAACGACGATACTGTGCCGCCAGGGAGAATACGGGACAGGGAAAGCCTCTACTAGTCAATACAGGGGAAAGCTACCGTTTCTCCTTTTATATCTTTGGCTACGGACTGGGTAATCAATATCCTCGCAAATACTGAAGAGCCGGATCGGAGCGGAGACGACTTAAACCAGAGAAGAGGCTGTCACTAGCTAATGCAAGGAAGAAACAAGAGGCGATCGCCAGGTAATGCCATCCCGCACGGCCATTGTGAGACTGGATTTGGTGGCTGTACCGCTTCCATGCCGTATAGAACAAACCATGGGCGCATAGTTGCTCGAAACAAGTAAGCATAAAATGGCAAAAACTATTGCGGCAGTTGATCACGAATAGGCTTAGGCCACTTTCTCTATAGTAAGCCTGCTTAGCTTAGGCTGTTTCCTGCATCCTTAACCGCCTGCTTATCGCTACCCTCAAATCATTAGTACGTATCAGTTGAATATTGTGTTAGGTCGGCGTTCCTATATTACCCGGATAGCCTCATATTGCTACCCAACGAACTGACAACGGAGGCGTGAGTCGATGTCTAATAGCTGGCTCTAGATGGTATTGTTTACTTGCTAGATGTCAGTGGGTCGTCGGAACCCAGATTAACATCGTCTGGTGAACTTCTAAATGACGTAAAAAGCTCATCCATTTCCCCGATATGATAATACGTCCATGCATCGCAACACTAAACGGCAACGTTCGTTGGGGGGTTTTGGTGGTCAGAAAAAGGTCACGATAATAAGCAACGTTATCAATCATGTAGGCTTAAAGTGCGGGGTTGGTTAGAGTCAAAACGTGATCTTTTTGTAGCCATATACTCGCGCCCGTTCGTCTTATCAGACAGACTAAGCAAGGGATAGGAGGAAGGGATCGAAGGGGGTATCAGTAACTTGTGGTTGGTCACAAGGAAGGGCAATGCTGTGTTGGGAACTTTCGAGCTACTGATGGTTTGCTACACTACTCTCTCGGTGTAAGCATCGGTACTCATTAAGGAAGTATGCAACGGCCAGCGCGTCATCATCAATATTGTATTGCATCAATGTAGAGCATGGGGCTAGCATCGTAGGCTGGATTGTTTCGACGATATAGATCGACTAACAGACTGTATCTTGGCTCTTAGGTGTGATACCAAAAATCGCACAAACCTGGTTCGTCTTAGTAGTATGTACACTAACTACTAGTATCAGTTTCTAGAACCACAAAGATACTAGTATCAAACATTCATTGCGATAGAATATCATCAGAGCTTCCTTAAAACCATCTTCCACCATATTCTGGGAGTTTTTTTTTTCTTTTTCTTTCTCTAACTATAAATATCATTGCAATACCGTCAATCACCGAGTAAAAATACTTGCGCGTTATGACATACTCTTCGCTAGGTGAATTATGTTTCTAATAACGGCCGTTGCGGCATATCGGCCATCGTGGGCCACGATTTGCACGTTCTTTATACAAATTTATAATGACGTCTTCAAGAGGGATTATACTAGCATAAGAGCGTTTGCTCCTGAGCAGGAAGCCGTGCATAACGGCCCTAAACTATGTTATCAAAGACCTGGTAATAATCTGGCCACCTTCCCCCTTCTTCCCATGCATTGCGGACTAATTGGCTTTCTTCTGCTACTATCTCCCCCTTTGTAGTACCTTGACTGGAACAGGAACTAAATAGCATGACGCTTCTCGTATCTTCAACCACGTTTTAGCAGCGGATCTCTCTCCTTCGCCTTTCTGTACATGTCGGTATTTCCGTCTGTATGTTCGATTCTTGTAGCCAACAATAAGCCTCTTGATTTAGATCAGAACCCTTCGATAACTATACTAGTTCAGCGCTGAAAGTAAGGTCTGATGGCTCATCATGCTGGAAGAGCGTCTAACAATACATAAGGTGTCGTGCCTCTTCTAATCGACTGTCTACATCAGTATGTGGCATTAATGCATATTACCATATGGTGTTCTAGATTCGACTTCCATCTTACTCTTGGAAAATTTCGAAGCTTTAGCAATTGATTATTTATTGCTTGGTATCTAGTGACATTAAGTGATGAAACAGAAGACTACATTGTTGGCTTCGTGTCATTAGAAACGGGCGCAGTTAGATATTAGCACAAATCAGTAAAGAGAAAGAAAAAAAAACAACAATCACAAATCGAAGCAAAAAAACGGAAGGGCAGTGCTCAGAAGAAAAAAAAAACCTCTTAACTATGTTAACAGTAAGATATACACTTTGCTTGAGCCACACCAAACAATATCTCATAAACATCTGAGAATAAGCAACGGAATAACTAGAAAGAAGAAACAAGAACATCGTGACAATTAAACAGCACCATCATTTCTTCCCGAAAAGCTCACTACTTTCTTCTTGTCTCTTGGACCTCAGAGCCCCAGATTGACTTCTCTTCCATATCTTAGGACACAGCATCTCTTGGAATGAAGACACTAAAGTCCAGTTGAAGTACTCTCTTCTTCACTCTGGCTCTCTCTGTAGCAATGTAAAAGTAAACAATTGGCAAATAGATATTATGTTTCAGTTCATGAGATCATTTCAAATTGAAAAAAATATGGCAAAGTGATAGCGAATAACAGAAAAATAACACATTAAAGGCAACGCAGGCGAATCGATAAAAAATGCTAGACGGAAAGTAAACATCCATATAATATTTGCGGGCGTTAAGAGGCATCAAAAAAATCATAAGATATATGGGTTTAAGGGGTTTGCGGTACTGATTTCAGTTTCATCCTCGCATTATCGTCACCCTCGTTGTAAGTATGTACCAACAAAAAAAGTGATAGAGAATATGGCATGGGTGGTCTATGGGAAGGCATAGATAAGAATGCAATCATAAATGAATCGTTGAAAAAAAGAAGCCAAAATCAGATAAGATCGTGAAATAGAATGAAGAAGAAAATAAGAGCAAAGACGCAAGCAAGCCGAGGAACAAGATCAAGAAACAAAAAAAAAGGAGGATAGATGGAGGAAAACGGCGATGATCGTTCTTTGACAGGCACGATTTTCCGCTTTCAAAACAACATCAAACGCCATCGCTTATGTGGAGGGTTGGATACACAGACTCAGCTCGGCAGTGTCATATCATGCGACAACGGCCGTGAGACTTTCATAAGAAAACAAAAAAAAAAAAAAAAGAATAACAACAAGACACGAAGCGTACACAAAAGAAATCAAATCCAAAAAAAAAGAAGGGAAGAGAAACAATGAACAGCAATAGAATAAGCAGCTGTAGCTGTAGCAGTAACTAGCCGGAAACTAGCCAAGACATCATATACGGAGACAACAAAGAACTTTTTTTTGAGTTGCGAAAGGCATCGAGAAGGCACTTTCAAATTAGCAGACCAAAGGGCCAGCTGATACAACCTAGTTAGCCTTGATAACTAGCTTTGATAGGAACTTATTTGACAGGGAATCGAAGTCGTTCGAGTCGTACTTGGCATCAGGCCGTGTCCGTAGGTACGCCTCGTGCTTGACAACGTGCTCGCGAACTTCGGTCAAGGCATCACAAACTGCGGGGTTGTTGTTTAGGATGTGCCCGTGCTTGCGGGTGTCCCAATCAGTGAAAGCGGGTAGCTTCTGGGAAATGGCGTGGAAGAGGCCAACAATAACACCAACAGGCGTGGTCTCCATGTCCGTGCAGAACTTGGATACCGACGCGGGGTCGACGACACGGTAATGGCAGTCGAACTGCATCTCTTCCCATACAGCCAGCAGAATCGAGGCTAGCATAAAGATGGTGGGCCAGTTCTTCAGGCGCTCGCCGCTGTACACAGAAGAATAGAGCTGCGATAGTTCTTCGAGAACATCTTTCTGAAGTTCACGCCACATGTCAGCCATGGCGCACTTGATTTGGAAGTTGATCATAACAGGTGCTACAGTGCGGCCGTAGAACTTAGACTCCTCGTCATCAATGGTGCCCTCAAGATCAAGCTCCGCTTGAGGGTTCTCGATCATGGTAATGTGCATGGTCAGATTGTAGGCCATAACTAACTTGAGGGCCTTGCGGATCACGGGGCTCTGCTCCTTCTTGTAGTAACGGTGAGCAGTTTTGAGAATTTCAGTAATGAAGGGAGTGCCCTCGAAGTAGTCATCTACAAACTCCTGGAAGCGCTCGTCAACATGTTTATCAAGGTACTCGGAAACGACCTGGGGAGACACGCCGCCAGCACCAATATCTAGACGTTCAGTGCGCACGTGGTAGTTGATGTGCTCCATCTCCGGTGGGTTAGACTCGACCCAGTCGACGTTGAAACACTTATCATCAGCAACAAACACCTCACGAACCATGACGGGAAGAGCGAAACCGTAGCCGTGGGTGATCCACATCAGAGTCTCAGTTTGCGCGAAGCCTTTAACATTGTACACTGAGACGCTTTGATCAAGGTGGCGCTCGTAATCTGCCTTCCAATCCTTCATGAAGTAACCAATATCCTTGATGTCGATACGGGTGCAGGGAACCTGCCACAGACGGGCGTGTGAGGGCTGGCAGCCGGCACAGGGCTCGCCCTTATCGCAAGTCTTTTTGAGGAACTTGCAGCGGAGGCAAGCACGAAGCTTCCGAATCTCGCTAGCCTGTTTGCGCTGCTCGGGCAAAAGCGGGCCCTTTCTGCGGCCAACCTTTTTCTCACCAGTGCCATCCTTCTTGCCATTGGATGTGCGCCGCACGACCTTGGGCTTGGAGACAGGGCTCTTTCTAACGCCAGAGTTGCGGCGCACCACAGCTGATACGGGCGATGACAACACAATGCCAGAACCGTTACCGGGGCTTCTAGATGCGGGACTGGAACGGGTGCTGGAAGATGCCGATGACTTGATAGGCATGGGGGTGGCCACAGCAGCAGGGCTGAGCTCCTGGCTGGGGCTATGGCTGTGATGAATATGATGGCTTTCAGCATGGTGGTGCTGATGTTGGTGATGCTGATGCTGGTGTTGGTGCTGAAGCGACTGATCGTGGTAGCAGTTACGGTGACTAGCGGGCGAGCTGGCATCATGGGCCTCTGAGTTAGTGGGCGAGTAAGCGAGAGAGAACTCGTCAATGACACTAAAGGCCGGGCCGAGAGAATCGGAATCCGAGGGTGTGCGCAGATGTAGGGTCTGTCCGGGATTGAAAATAGCGGGGTTGTGGGCAATCAGGTTAGTGTTCCAGTCGACCATGCCCCAACCATCGCCGGGAATGCCTGAGCTCGACCCGGGAAGCGATACCACATCGAGGTAGGCGCTGTTTGGAGATCCGCTACCGACACTTGGCATACGAGGCATGGGGCTTAACTGTAATGAGTTGCCCAAGTCAGTCCATGGCTCGACGCCAAGGCTTGACCACTGAAGTTGGTCATCCATAGCCGGCATGTTGAAGTTTTCCATAGCCAGGCTAGTGGCTAGCGCGGCCTGAGTGGTGGCCGGCAGTAGGCCGAGCTGGGCATGGTTGAAGTGGGTGGGGAAAGCACTGAAGCCGACAAGCGCGGTGTCGTTGATGAACTGGGCATCCGTAGGCGGCATGCTGACGGGAAGCTGCGGGTGGTGCATTGGCGGCGAGTGCTGGTGGGCCATCGGTGGCGATTGCTGATGCATGGCCCAGTCGGGCAGCGGGCTAAGAGCAGCCGGGAAGGACATTGGCGAGTGCTGCGATGAATGCTGCGAATGCGGACTAGAGCACTGACTGTTCGGCTGTGAGTTCTGGTGATGTTGGTGGTGCTGGTGGTTCTGGTGGTTCTGATGGTTCTGGTGGTGCTGTTGCTGTTGGAGATGTTGTTGTTGTTGTTGTTGTTGCTGTTGCTGGAGCGTTTGCTCGTCAACAATGGCAGCTGTGGGCGATGAACCGGCGACAGTCACGGCAGTAGCCATGTCAAGGCCCAAGGCCCAGCGTGACGTGGGCATCATGTGAGAAACGGGCGAGTGCAAGCCGAGTGGGACTTGCTGATGAGAATGTTGGTGTTGATGTTGGTGCTGGTGCGAGATGAGGCTTGTGGGCGAGACGGCTGGCGGGAAGTCCACAGGTGAAGAAGTTGAAGACGACAGCGAGGCAGCGGAGGAGGTTATGGTATATCTTTGGTGGCGTTGAGGGTCGAAGGAAGCTGTGTTGAGGCCTAAATCTAATATCTGATGGGCATCTGCTCGTCCTGAAGCAGCGGAATTGTAATCAAACGACATATCGAAAGAGAAAGAAAACTAATAAAAAAAAAAAAAGAGGGCGGTCGGGAGCTATAGAGACGAGGGGGATGGTCTTAAACTAAGATGGCTTAGTTAGCAGCTGCGTCGACAGATGCGATTATTGTTCAAGCAAAGCAGACAGACAAGCAAGCTTCGTCAGGTTACTAAACGAGCGAAAGCCTCACAGTCCAGCTAAGCAGTCTCTACTATAGACAAGGAGGGAAAGTGCACGCAAGATGCAGACAGCGTACTGAAGCTACAATTGCGCCTGTAACGATGGGGGGGGGGGGGGGAGTTTGGCGGTGCTGTTTGCTGCTCACGCCCGGGCTGGGGTAGGAAGCGGATAGCTATAGAGAGGCTTGCTTCGTTTGGACTACACCTCCAACGTACAACGAGACTGCTTCCACTATCAATCGGTGCGCAGGAAAGCTTTAAAGCCAAAGGGGGGG